>ML874454.1:0-15510 GCA_009831015.1 Picea engelmannii | reverse complement strand
TATATTAAAATCAAACTTTATTAATCAACCAAGTCCAAAGTTTAACATTAATGTGGAGTTTACCAACACTACACACCAAGATTAATCTTTCAATAAAGAGCATGCAATCATTAACCATACATCATTTGTTATTGATCATTAAAGGCCTAGATTAAAGAAAGAGAAATATTGGGTATTCATTCCACATTGCGTTATTTCCAATTTGCAAGAGTGTTTTAATTTGTGAGCGATTCATGAACTATTCAAAATAGGATTTGCTAAGTAAGATATTACACACTACTCATAAAGTCGAATTTGCTAAAGTGAATCCTTAAACATGTATATGTCAAAGTGAAAAAGAAATATTACCAAAGTGAAAAAAAGGGCCACGAATGAATTAAACAACAGTGGTATATATTTTATAAATAACGGTGGTAAATTTTTTTATAAGTCTAGGCCATGATCCGTAAGTAAAGTAATATCACTTGTTACTTGCAGCCACAAACTGTATAATCATAGAGAAATGTCATGCGAGTTTTTATGGTAGAGATACACCGTCGAACAGAGAAAATACCCTACTTATGCAGATCACGATTTAATGGATTGAGGGCATTGAATCAAGAGAAGTTGCTAGTCTTGATTTTGGGTGAGGGCATCACAGAGAAAAAAAATGCAGCGCGACCCTAGGACACCCTGTGACCGTGGACTGTGTTCTATTGATGGGAGATTGGATTTCAAGACAATGCCATGATTTGCGGGTTATTACAATCGCTAGGTAATGACAATACAGATGTAGAGTTATTGCGACTATAACACGTAGCTGGGAGCAAGGAGATACTATCGGAAAAGGAGAATCATTCGAGCAACAAAGAGTCACAAACCATGATCCCTTAGTGCTGATTTTTTCTCTTTGTTACCCCCCCAACCTAATGGTAACTAAGGAGATGATGTCTCGAGGCTCGCAGGTAAAAGACATGGAGTGCCGAGAGCCAAATGATCAACTAAGCCCACATTGAGCTGACAGAGCCCGTCCTCTCCACCACACATCACCATTCATTGTCAGCAGCATAAGAGTGTATGCCATGACCCACACGAACCAGGCCCAGAAAGGACAATAGATCTTGTTTCATGAGGTAACAAGTCCAGTCTCATGGTAAGTGTCACTTTAATAATTGAAGCATTTGAGCATGTTGCAAAGAGTCCTTTCTTGATTATGAAACGATTGCTTGGAAATTATACCTTTTGCCTTATTTCACCTTGGTGGTTGACATGGTTTCCTAGTAAGTGGGTCACCCTCGGGAAAGGGGTTCCTACTGGGAGTCTCCTTAAAGGGTCATTGTACCATTCCCGCTCATACTTACCACTTTCCACCCCTCTTCCCTTTCGTTTCCTTGTCTTTTGGGTTGTCAGGCTTATTGACCCCAAGAAGGGCTTGTACCTCATTTCATGGGAAGAAGGGGCTAAAGGCCCAGAGGTGTTGTAGCTAGCACTTAAAAGTCAAAAGCCATAACTTATCCTTCTAGATGCTCGCACTAAGGTTCCGAGAGCAATGAAACACTTCTCCATAAAAATGAAGGACCTTTAAAATAAAAATGAACAAAAATGTCCTGCTTGATGGGGGAATGCATTGCAGTGTCTTTTAATTTCCAGTGCATATGGTACTCAATGTGTTCTAACTTCAAGTGGCATTGCATTCCTCTTTTTCTTTCCTTGCATATAACACTCAATGTTCGGACCATAAAAACGGAAGGAAAATAAAGGGCTTGGAAAAATGTTGCATTGCAAATGAAGGGATGCAACACACCCTCCACAAAGGAACCTATAAATGAGACAATATGAGCCCTTGATATGTCAGGAGCCCCATGCCCAAAATTCCTACTCCCATCCACCTCATATTCACTACATGGCCTAGAGAGGGTCTTCTTGGGAAACATTCCTTGACTTCGGGATTGGCCTACCCAATAGGGCACCATGACAACCCTCCCATACCTAAATTTGGCAAGGTTTATAAGGTCTTTCAACATTTGTTTAGTTTGAAAAGGGGGGATTTAATGCACATGTTTGGGTGGTTCTCTTATTAAAAGTGCCTTACTTGGCATGATGCATGTGACTTGTGGACCGTTGGAGGGCGTATTTGCATGTCTTTGTAGGACCTTGCCCGGTGGAAGATATTCGTGAAGGGACTAAGCCACTTGGACCTTCATAAGGGCTTGAAAGCCCATAGGATGGATGATGCGCCCCACTCTTTGGAAGCTTAAGATGATAAATGTTGCACCTTGAGAGACTTCCCTAACACATGATGAAGACCCAGAACCATGAAGAAAGGGTGATGTCACCTTCTTATGCCCTAACGTCCCTCTTGGAGAGCTTGACATCACACATTTGGGAGGATGTTTGTGTAATGTTCCCAAGCCAATATTCTAGGAACATCACGGTTTTGCATGAATTTTAAGTTTTACTGGTTGTGGCATTTCGTCAAACACTTTTCTTATTCTTGTCTCTTAGGTTCCGCTTAGGGTTACGCTGATGATTTAAATGTGTGTTTGCAACAATAAACAAGAAGACACAATAATGGAACATACCGCAACCATATGCAAGATCAACAATATGATAGATAAGCCAAAATACCTCAGATCTGATATTATTCACAGATTGAAGAAGCCCCTGAATACAAGAATGATGCAAATCTAGAATGATCAACAGATGGATCCAATACACACAATAAGAGCTGCTACAAAATGCTCTGATAAGACAATATAAGTCTTCAAAGGCTAAATAATAATGAAGACCAATGCAAGGATAGATCTGAGCCGTATGAAGTGCCAAACCCCCAAGCTGGAAGATGCCACGCCCTGCTGGAACACTGAATAGCCTCAACAATTCGGCCCTGTTGCCAAAGATGTCCAAACACTTCGTAGAAGATGCTGAACTGTAGATCGGGATGAGTAGAATCTCCTCTAGAAATCTCAGATTGAAATACCAAGGAAAACTCCTCCAAATGTTGAATCCTCCAATGGAGCTGCGCCCTCCTGAAAACTGTCAACCCTACAATTTCGGCCCTGATGAAGGAGGCCTCCAAATGACCTGAAACTTGCTAGAAAGATAGATCGGGTCACAACAAGTCACTAGGTGAAGTCTCAAGGTCATATCTGAAGTATAACCCCTCCAAACTGAATAGATTTGAATCTCAAAAGTGCCCTCCTTCTCTCCAATTCGTCCCACTGCTTTAGGAAATCATTTGTACCATATAACTCTCTCAAAAAGCACTAGAAATGATGATGAAGACCCTGCAAGAAGAACCCAGATGCTTAAAAGCCCAAATTCCCTTCTCCTTGGCCAGATCGAACCTTCCTTCATTGAATGGTGCACCCCCCTTGCTGGAAACCCCCAATGGTGTGCCGCCTCTCTCTTCCTGTGCATGTGGCTGGTGTAGAACCCTCCTGCATTGATGTATATCGAAACTAGAATGGTGTGGGGGAGTATTGCATGCCTGAGACCAAGCTTGGGACAAGCTAGGTGGAATCTTTCACCACCGAATCGTCCTCTAGGGTTTGTTAAGTCAAAACCCTCAAAACCCCAAAGATATGGGCTCTCTAGCTAGAAGCCAGATCTCAAAAGATGATCATACATGAATGAATCAATGAGAAGAGGCCCTTGCCTTTGCTTTATACTTTTTGCTCTCCTTGTCCCTCTAAACTGACTTTCATTTTATTAATATTTAATTAATTAATTAAATCACTTTAATTAATTAATTAACCTTTTTACCTCTGAAAAACACCTTATCTCTCCTTGTGGCTTTCTTGGCCACTGAAAGTCACTCCTCACCATCCCATCCTGTAGTGTTGCTTCTCCCGATTCCAATGAGCTATTACACTAAGAGGTTCCTCCAAGTAATGTGCCCAAAATGACCTCTTTAGTGAATTCAATTAGCTTATAGCTCAAAATAGTCAAAATCATGGAAATCGTCGTAATGCAATGGAACCAAAGCCAACCTGTGCGGAATGGCTCATAATGATGGAATATGATGAACAATGCAAGCTGGACCCCACAATGCCTCTCAAAAACCCCTGTACTCGCTATAACATCCATTTGGCTAGTCTGGTCATCATAAACCTCTGCACTGTGATGATGTCCCAAAGTGGGGACATTACAGTTTGGCCCTTTTAGTGCATTTGGTGTTGTTGTGGGTTTGAAGCCCCACCTTTTTGACTGATATGAGGATGACGTGGCACTTTCCTAGCATGACGTCTTGGCCTTGGAAGGCTTATATCCACACGTGCCACTTTGGAGGAGAGTTTTATGGGCTAATGTCCCATCATTTTATTATTTTTTGTCATTTTGTAGCCTATGTGGGAAAGAAAAAAGCAAAACGATTTGCTAATTAAGCATTGTAACTTAGGTTTTAGGCTAAAATCATGGATTTAATTGTTAAGTGGACAAACTATGTCTTGGGTTTCCTCATATAAATATGAGGCAAGTCATTTTCATTTTCATCATAGCACGTCACTTGAAAAATTGCTCTAGGACTGAAATTTCGGCCTCTCTTCTTTCTTGTCATTATGGGTGCTACATTTGTTTATTGGAGGAATAAAGGCTAGTGATTTCTCTTAGATGCTTCTCTTTGTCAAATCGTTCGAATTTATTTGATAGTATGGGTCTTGCATGCTATCTCTTGGATTGGGTAAGGAATTTTTTGCAATTTTGTATATTTTTCTTCTTGAATTCAAGGTTATACTATCAAACCCTAGGAGGAGTATAAGGGGATACACCCTCCATCAAAGATCTTTTTTCTATTGTCATTGAAAAGGTCTCAAAGGATTGCTACAAAGAGTAATAGGGTTTACACCCTTGTGGAAAGACTTTTGTAAGGTTTATCTTCTCTAGGGATTAAGATGGTTTACACCCCTAGAAGATTATCAAACCCTAGCTTAACTTGGATTTCTAAGCTAGATGATTTGGAGATTTTATGTCTTCTTTGGCTTTATAATGGTTTAATTCTCAAAGAAATATTTTATTCTCCTTGTTGGCTAGGTTGTTGTCCAAGCAAGAGACTCCATTAACCTAATAGACAAGGCACTAATTGCATTGGAGATTGTAAAATCTTGCATTGATGAACGTGAAAGTTTGGGGTTTGAAATTTCTAATGTTGAGATTTGATTATACATGCTATTTGAATCTCTTGTATGCTAAGGGCGTCTTGGTTGGCTAAGTGATTGTGCTGCTGTTATTAACTATTAGCTACAGCCATTAGGGCTGCTATAATCCACTGCTATCTCTTGTTTCACTCACAATTTAACCGTAGAAATCATTGTTTAAATATTAGAACTGAAAGTGCTTATCTAGAGCTTCAATTTGAGCCATTTGTTTGTTGATTTCTGTGGTTAAATACTTTTCTGTAGAAAAAGTTTGCTACAGCCATGGGGCTGTCACAAAAACTTGCTGATAACTCTCATTAACAGCCCTCATTTGTCATCAAAATCTTGGTCTAAACATTGGAGCATTGTGTACTAGTTAAAAGCTTTATTCTCCAATATCATATACTTGATTTTGATGGTTCAATTTGCAGCTGTTGCAGTTCTTTCTTGCTGATATACCACTTTTATATGCTGCAAATTTTGGGATAGCAAGCATAACTTGCTGTTTCCCTCTTGTTCTAGGGCTCATTTCATCATATATTGTCTTGGTTTTGGTTGTCTAACATTTGTTTTGCAGGTATTCTTCATTGACAACTTTTCCTTGACCGATATTCATCCTCCATCAAGACCCTAGATCCTTTCATTGTGACCTACAGGGGTGCTCCATTCTTCTCCTTGGCTTCTCCTTTGCAAATCCCCCTAGGGTCACCTGGGAAGCCTCCCTTGTGTTGGCCTTCTCCTTCACTAAAATGATGGGGATATCTATTGAGGTGACAAGGATATATGTCCCCGTTGTATCACATGCTTGTGGTTTGGGTTGGGCTTTTCCCTAACTACAAACTGTGCGATAACACACTTTGTATGTGATTTATTGGTTACCCTCTCGAGTGGTGAGATACCAGTGTTTTGGCATTTCAACTAAGGTTAACAACCAGAAATTGAGACTTCGATGGTCAATGGAGCTACAAAGACAAGTTAAAATACCCGATATCAATTAGGTGTTAGCTGCATGCCACAAATACATACGCAAATAAAATGAAGCGACGATTTGGGTTTCCAATGTCTCCAATTCCGAAAATCGAAAATATATAGATCAGTTCAACTTGAAGACAATCGAACAATAATTGTAGGGTTTGCAGAAAACAAAACTAGAACAACATACAAACTCTGCATGTTGGTTATAAACGAAACACATGAAATTGACCAACATTAGACCTTGGATGAATCTCAAAGAAAATTTTTACTTTTAGGGTTAGATCTTAATAAATAAAACCACACAAAACTAGATCTGAATCCTCGTCAGTACCATCACTGCAAAATATACACTGAAAGATTTTTTAGCAGAAATCTGAATGATAGATGAATTGTTGAAGCTCAAAATATAAAAAAATAAAATTTACGAGAAACATTTAAAGGGGTTTTTTATCTGAATTTTTTTTAAGGAAAAAAAGGGCATGCCATTGGGCTATGGGGTCAAGATGAACTGAGTTTTCTGCAATAAATTATGTGCTAGTGTTTTCCCTCACCATTGGCTGGGGGAAGAGCACTAGATATGAGAGGATGGACATAGACTAAAGGGATTGAATCAATCATAAGCAAACAATAAGATGCAAAGATAGTATTCATAAACAATTTAGATCTAACGAAGAAAAACTTTATAGTCTTTCCTTTAGATAAATCCAAATCATAAAAGAAAATTTGCATGGAGGTTTAGATCTACATCTGAGCTCTCTGACACAGATCTAACTTGCATCACACTCCACTTCAACAACATGCATCAACACTTTCCATTAAGCAAGTAAGAAAACCCAAGACAATAGACCACGACTTCAAGAAAAAGTTCCTCCTTTACTATTCTCCAAAAAAAATTCCACTTTTACAAATAAGAGTTTGTCCCCTTTTATAGATGAGGAGGAGGCCTGAAACCACTTACAAAAACTATGGGTAAAAAATAATACAATGGGTAGAATAAAAAACCATGAGCAAAATACTATTTTAGATGTGCTCTTATAATATAATGATGATTTTTTCCTTTGATAAGGTAATAGAATAATACTTTTCATGGTGCACACCCTTTAGGAAAGGGTCAAAGTGGACAAATAAGCCTAATATCTTGCTTTATTGATGAAATAAATCACGTGTCAAATCAAAATTCGACCTTCCACTTAAGTTGTGAATTTATGCATGTGCTCAAACAAGAAAGAGGTGCTCCATGTGTCCAAAGGGTCCAATGTTACTCCAATGTGTAATATCTACCTAGGATGATGGTTCTAGCCCCTTAGAAAATCACTAATTTATAGCTCCAAGTGATAGTTTCCTAGTAAACATAACATTTGGATTTAATATTGACATTTGCCTAACTTTTACCTATGGAAACTTTGTTAATAGTTTTAAATAAACCCACTCCTAAGGAAAACCATATTTCCTAAGTTTTTTAAGGGGAGGATAGGCGATTAGTGAGATTAGTGATGAAAGGGAATGGGGAAAAGTTCATGTGATGACTCTCAAAGTTATAGACATGCATAGACCACTTTTTTAGCCTTTTTGTATCTTCTAGCTTTATTTAGCTAGACGTTTTCTTTATAGTAGCCTTCTAGAGGGAGCCTTTACTACTTCGGTCTGCACACACTTCCCCTTTCTTTTAATTTTTTCTAAGTCCTTTTTTTTGCTTTGGATAGGCATTTTGCACGCACTTTGAGGCAAATAGTAAGAAAAAAATACCCCCTCTTCCTTCATCAAATTTGTTATATATTTTGCATTAGCTCACTTTGTTGAAAGTTATTTTATTTAATAAGAAGTCTAGAGTTCCAACTTTTTTTTAAGTTACTTTTTGAAAAAAATCACGCAACTTTGAGTTATTTCATACCTATAATGTAAAGTGCATTTCAATTAAGTTATAAAAGTGAATCACTATAAAATAACTTTAATATTCTTTTTTTAAGTTACTTTTTGGATGCAACTTTAATTCATAAAGTAACTTTAGTGTAAAAGTGATTCTCACTTATTCTATAAAAGCGGGTCATTTCATAAGTAAATTATTTGTAAAAGTGAGTTTATAGGCATAGTTAGAAGGACGGGAAAGTGAGCTTATAGCCACCTCATTGTATATCCATCACCATGGGGGCCAACTTCTACCTGCCATGTGGCAGTTTGGCTACCGTTTATGCCTCTTTTTAAAATTGGGCATAACTTTCACATCTAAAGTCCCTTTTTAATGCCATTTTTTTTGGAACAACGTATTTTTTCGAGAGATTTCCATCTAGACAGTTAGGTTCAACTTTTGAATCCATATTACCTAGATATTTTAATGTGGCTATTACAAGTGATCTGTTGCTTCCCAATACCAACTACTTCTCATGGAAATCCCATATGGAGGATGTACTAAAAGGTAAAGGATTGTACCAGATTACCTTGGAAAAAGAACAAGCCCCCATTGATGCCGAAAAGAAAACCAATTTGGATAATAAAATGACAAAGCATGTGGATTAATCGGAATTTTTATCTCTCTTGAATTACGGTTTCATCTTCAAGGAATTGATGACCCAACTGAAGCCTGGGATAAGCTAAAAGCCATATTTAGTAAAGACAATGTGATTCAAGCCCACCAACTTGAAAAGCTATTAATGACTTTAAATCCCAATGATTTCCCTTGCATTGAAGATTATTTATCTAAGTTCAAAACACTTAGAATTTTACTTAAAGAATGCAACATAGATATGAAGGATGATTGATGCATATATGTTATTCTTGCTAGGCTTGGTAGTTCATATTCTGTCTTTGTATCTACCTTCTATGCCAGTAGAGAAGCTCTAGGGAATTCTTATCAAGATCCCACACTCGAGTCTTTTTATGATTCTCTGATTAGAGAGCAAGATAAGTTCTTGCATTTTGGGGCGATCAACACTATAGGTACATCTAACAAAACCTTAGTGGCCCAGAAAAAAGACAAAACCAAGCATCCAAAGAAGCAAAAATCTCGCAACAAGCAAAACAAGGGTCCCAAACTCTCTCAACCAACTTTTGATGACTTGTTTCTGACAGGTGCGGAGAAGTTCATTGTAGAGTGCAAAGCAGACATGGCACCTGAGTTCGAGATGAAGGACATCGACCTAATGCATTACTTCTTGGGTTTGGAGATTTGGCGGAGACCAATGGAAATTTTACTTGGGCAGGGTCAGTATGCAGTTTGGATCCAGAAGAGGTTTCGGATGGAGGATTGCAAACCTATGCCCACACCCATGATCATTAATCTGAAGAAGGTGACAACTTCAGAGTTAGAGTTGGTGGATCCCACGTTGTACAAGAAACTAATAGGTTCTTTGGTGTATTTGGTCAAGACCATGCCAGATATATGTTTTGCAGTGAACACCTTGACTTAGTTCATGGTGGATCCAAGGCAGAGTTCATGGTGGATCCAAGGCAGGAGCATTGGGTAGCAACAAAACACATGCTCAGGTATTTGAGGGACACAATGGAGTATGGTTTGAGATATCTTGGAGATGGTGAAGTGAAGTTGCAGGGTTATATAGACTCATATTGGGTAGGCAGTGCAATAGACAGGAAGAGCACCTTAGCGTGTTGCTTTAGCATGGAATCAACGATGATATCCTGGTTCAGCAGGAAGCAGAGTTCCGTGGCACTTAGCTCAACAAAGGCAAAATACATGGAAGCCAATACAACTAGTTGTGAGGGCATTTGGCTTCGCAAGTTACTTGCAGGATTTTTTGATCAGAAGTTGGATCCCACAATCATTTACTGTGATAATCAGATTTGTATCAAAGTCTTCGAGAATCCAGTGTTTCATGACAGGTCTAAGCATATAGAGATCAAATATCACTTCATAAGAGACATGGTTCAGAAGGGAGCAGTGAAGCTCCAACATATTCCCACGAATCAATAGGTAGCTGATATTTTGACCAATCCCTTGGCAAAAGGGAAGTTTGAGGTATTCAGAGACAAACTTGGATTGGTGTAGAATTCCTTCCTTGCTAAGAGGGAGTGTTTATAATTGTAGCTTGAACAGGAACTTCCGCACAGGTTTCGTGTGAACGGGCGAGAAATAATTCGAGATATTTTCGAAAAGTAATTCTACTTTTGAAAAGCAAATTCTATTTTGTAATTCTATTTCGAAAGTCTTATTTTTAGCAGCTGAGTCTAAAAAGTGTATTTCATGCATGCATAATTTAGACTAGGAGTAATATCGGAAGTAGATTACGGTTATGGTCTCAGCTAAAACTGTAAAGATAGGTCAAGATAGAGAGTTTAAACACACAAGAACACATGAGCAATTGAGAAGGTTGAGCGACAGAGAGGGAGAGAGAACAGGTAGCCAGGAAAGAGACATTTCTCGTAGTACACAGTCCCATGCATTTCCATACAATCGTACGAACAAAATTGTACATGCTTCTGTATAGTAGGCTGTACTCTCCCAGTAGGTTGTTCTGCTCAGTTTGAGGTGTATTTTGGTATCTGTGCAGTGCTGCTTTTTTTGGGCAGCTTGTGAAGGTTTCCTTCCAAGTTTTTCGAAGTAATGAAAATAAGTTATTGAAGGAGAAATTACTTGTGTTGTGTGAAATCAATTTTTATGCTTCCGCTATTTGATTTCCATCTATTGTGTGATTAATGCTATGGTTTGAAATTTATTTCTGCAATAATTAAATTCAGAAATCTACTTTTATGATTGATATCATAAAGACTTTAGTTACCTAGGGGTTGGATTTTTCACATTCCCCTCTTTAACCTTGCCATATGCTGCTCCGAAAGAGGTATACTGCCATTCTTCTCTTCAATTTGAGCCAAAATCTACGGTTGAACAGCAGGAATATCAGCCACCATATCCTCATCTTCTCTCACCCAAAACATATTTTCTGTGTGCTCTGGAAGTTCCCGTTCTTCTGCAATAAAAAAATGAGCCAACTTGGAAGCAGTGGGACAATGTTCTTCATGATTTGTAGCACAAAGTGGCCTACAAAACACGTGAACCTGTGAGTTCACTAAATTATTAGAGTACTAGCTAGAGAACCATCTAACCTTTTGGCCTTTTTGTTAGGAACTAATTTCTTTTGATGATTAAAAGGCTGCTTAGAGTTAGAGGATGCATATTGCTCTCTTTCTAGCTTGATGAACTTGTTAGGAAGACTTTGAATTGTAGCACATAAAGAAGCTATTTGCTGCACTAAAGCATCGATAACAGGTTCATCACTAACTGATGATTTCTTTTTTCTCTTCTTTCAAACCTAGAATATGTTCTATTAGAGTCAAAAGAAGTGGACTTATTGGAGGCCACCCAATTCTTTTCTATGGCACATGCAAGTGACTGTATTCTAGCCAAATTAGTAGGTTTCCGCTCTATAAGAAGAAAACTGAAATTTGAACCATAGCTCCTGCAATTCTGAAACTTGTCACGTTGTGTACCGGTGCGAGCATGATATGCTCTCTAAAAGGTAGCTTCTTTGAAGATCACCTGCAAGGAACTTGTAATGTACCCAATAGTAAATACCCTATGTGCACTTTGAGAATATGGGGTACTTTTTCAACCTCCCATCTTCGCACCAATTTATTAAGGAATCGTACTCATTGTTTTTTTATTAACTATTTACCATAGGTAGGCATCACGGTATAAATTTATGCAACACAAATGTAACCCTTCAATTATTCATGAAACCATAAATCTTAAATGCAGGCTAACACAAGCAGTCAAAAGAAAAAACTGGAAATTAGTTCAACCATGACAAACCATGACAATTCGGTATTAATTTAACACAATTCATAGATACATTTACTAGCACTTATTTGTTGGAATTGTCCACCATCTAGTTGCAAAAGAGGAATGTTCCACCCAATCATAGCTTCCTTGATAACCCAAGTTCTTGGCTAATCAATATGTAGTTTTCTCTGCTAGCTTCTCACATGCGTTCCAATTCCCGCGGTCCTTGTCCAACGTGACTCTTTCTTTGGCTTGTCGAAACCCCCGTGCGCGTGTCAGCACCCTCGACCCCTATCCAACACAACTTTGTCCTCTGTTCTCTCTAGGCTCGATCAGAGGCTCAACTCAACTTCCTAAATTCACGCGACTGCTTGATCGATGACTCTCACTCAGCCAATGACCCGACTTTCTACAGTTGCAACTCGACTCTACTATCTGCTCACATGATTGTCTATTCGTCGAAACCCCCATGCACATCCCATCTATCACGACCTCTGTCCAACGCGACTTTGTCCCATGTGTGAAAAGTCGCCTCTTCTCCCTATGACCTAGATCTATGGGATTGACCTATGCTTGATTGGTTGCTGGCTCAATGCCCATTTTCTCTCCTTCATCATCCACCCCTCCCCCCTCTTCCACGCCCCTTACTCTCTATGTTACCCCCTCCTCCTTATCTTAAAACCCCGTCCCACCTCTTCTTTCACTCCACCGATTTCTCTCGTCCCCTTTATGCCCATACACTCCCCCTTTTACTAGGTCAATAGGCGCACAATGCAGTCCTATGAGAACAATAACAAAATCATAGGGTAATCAAGAAAAAATAATGGACTATGCAATGAGTGACACACATACATGTATAGGTGAAGGTTTACATAGCGGGGTAGACGCCCTCTCTACAGACCCCGTTCTACTTGCTGCTTACATTTGTAGGTTTACTAAACTTTTTGAGCAACTACAAGTTGAAGTGAGAACTCTACCATCTAGATTCTTGGAGGTGGAATAAAAAAAACTCTCTTAGAAAATTGGTAAATGAAAACCAAGTACATGACACCCTATAGCCAACAAATGACACTCTACATGTAGAAATTCTTGATCTTAGAAATCAACAAGAAGAAATTCAAAATTAGCAAGCCACTTTTAAACAAGAAACCAAGGTGGATATTAAATCATGGGCATACATGGTTAAGGGTAAGTATAACCCCACGCCCCCATTTGCAGAGGTGGAGTAAGTAGTTCAGGTCAAGCTAAGGGAAGAATGTACTAGAAGGGCTCGAGAATTGAATTTAAAGGTCAGGGGCTTCCCTTACCTTCTTCCCTAGACCCCATGTAGCTTGGCACCATGTTCCTCCGAGATAACCTTGAGATTTTAGAGCTTACTCTTGTAAGTTCCTAGTTCGACACTGACTCTACACTATTCATCCAGTTCAGGTTAGTTGGTGTTTGTGCTAACAATAGACTATTCTCCGTTCCCAACAGGATATTTTTAGATGAGGACCTCACACAATCCCAAGTTGCAGAGATTAAAAACTCTAGGGAGTTGGTCTTAGAAGCACGATAGACAAGGAAATTGGGGGTCATTCATAACATTTAGTCCATCATCTGAGATTCCCCCCTGCCTACTCCTGACCCAGGGTCTCTAAATGAAGCTCTCGTTGGGGAGGTGACAGGATTCGTGTATCTCAGTAGGTTGTTGGAACAACAATGGATCTTTCCAGTCATCTCCGGGCATGATCTCCGATGCTCTTGGTACATCCTATATCCTCTTTTTCACTGAGACCCATGTGAGCCCTGTCTGACCACTCCCAGACATAGCAGGTTATCATTGGTTCTTAGCTTGTAGACAAGAGACAAGATTTTTTGATGGGGTTAGAGGGTTAGGTGGAGTTTCATGCTTGGCTAGGGACTCCCTTCGAGATAGGGTCTCCGCAGTGGCTTCAGATGAGTTTGCTAGGTTCATGTGGATTCACATCCCTCTCCAGAGACATCTATGTGGCAGTTTGATACTTCCTCCCTATTTCCTCTCAATTTTCTATTCATAGTGACTCATATGGAGTGTTAAGTTTTTACTGCTGTTATTAGGTTATTTCCAAATTACATGAGAATTCAATGCATTTCCAAAAAAAAAGTATAAAGAGGATCAATGAAAGAAACACAATCACAAGGTACACAACATTTTATCCTGGGAAACCCTCATGGGGGAGAAAACCCAACAAAAACTTCCACAATAATAGATTGCTAATACAATGCCAAGGATAAGACCAAAACACCAAAGACAGACCAAGACTGGGCATGCACCTCTCTTTTCCTTCCTCCTGCCACTGCAACTGCCTTCAAGATATGCGCACTTGATGAGTGAGTGAGTGTGTGTAAATGAGACACCAACCTCACATATAAATACAAGTGTGAGATGGCGCTTCTTCCATATGACATCTTTCTTTCTTCCATATGACATCCCCCCCTTCCTGGCCTACCTTGGACCTCCTTTTTTTTTGATGAGGGAGATCTCGACATATTTACTTCTTATCTCCGCCAGATGCTCCCATTTGAGACCCAATTTTCATGTCTTGATTTTGTCGATGCAAATACACTTGTTTTTCATCCACCATTTGGGAAGCTGCCCTTCAGTCTTACCTCCATTACACTAGATTCATCTCACCTTTGCTAAAAACTAGATCCTGTCCCATGAACAAGTGGTTTGACATTGAATGTATCATCGTCCACAGTCAACTTCAACATGCCTTCAATCATGCTCATCCTTCTTACCCCCATCTTATGGTTTCTTACCACCGCCTTCTTCGCCATAAGAAGCGCCTCTATATTTCCCAAAGGAGACATGAGTTGTGTGCTTCCCTTATTTGTTCCCCTAAAAACTTTTGGCACACCTTCTTTCCTCACCACTCTCCCCTTCCACCTGATCCAAAATCCATGATTACCCATACCTCCTCCCTTTTTGATGTTCATGGGCAACCCCTAATTCATGTTACCCCCCCCCCTTCTTGTCACTTATTCTCATGTTGTGATATTTGGGAGGTCGTTTGGACGATGAACACAAGAAAATCAAGGAATGAGGAAGGGTTCAAGGTAGGACTCTTCAAGCAGGGTCTACATGCTATGTAGTATGGATAACCACCGATGACTTGATCAACCATGTGGTCTGCATGAGTTTTCCACAGTCTTGGTCACATCACATTATTCATCCGATCCACAAATCAAGCTCTAGTACATGTGCCTAGATGAGTCGGTCCTTGGTCGTATATGCACAACACATGGGGTATTTTATCCGTAGTACCATTGGAGTCAAACGGGGTTTCCCCCTGTACCCCACATTGTTTGGTATCTACATTGTTGAGCTAGAGTCCTTTTTGCATGAGCACATTTAGGGTGGAGATGGGTGCCTTCTCCACCAGGTCTTGATCTCCGTCCTACTTTTTGTGGATGATGTGATCCTTTTGGCTTCATCCCTGGAAGTGTTGCAGAGACAACTGGATGCCCTGGCCGTCTTTTGTGACCTTCGTCGGTTGATTTTCAAATTGGGTAAAACCAAGGTCATGATCGTCAACATGTCAAAGAAGCTTCTTTTTTATCACCATTTCTTTTTCATAGGAGAGGAGATTTAGATCACAAGCTCATATACTTATTTGGAGGTACTTTTCACATGACCTCACTTTAGTTTGCGGCATGCTCTTCAGG
>ML874453.1:6806-25784 GCA_009831015.1 Picea engelmannii | reverse complement strand
TTGAGTATTTAGTCCACATGTGGGACATGGATCAACACGTGTTCCATGTGGGAGCCCACATACTCTCTTTAGATATCAAGGATATCTATTTTTTGACGGGATTATCTCATTGTGGATCTCATGTGACCTTGACAGGTAATAGAGGTGTTGGTTTATCGATGAGTGAGTATGTTCATCGGTATTGTGAACCAGGGGCCGAGAGACATAAAGGAAAGGTTACCATTAGGGATGTTCGGGATTTACCCCTTCAGACTATCCTTTTCACTATCTCATGGATGGCGGGGAGTGCATCTCCTCATATGGCTCTCTAGAGTTACTTCCACTATGTAGTGGAGTGCATGGAGCCCTGAGTATTTAACTGGTGTGACGGGGTTCTTCGGAGTATGAAGAAACAATTGACAAAGTGTAAAAAAGATGACCTGAAACAGTTCAGGTACGGATACATTTTAGTGTCCTTCTTCCTCAAAGGGGTTCCACACTTGCGCTTACAGGTAGAGTGGGGCATACTGGCCCTACAAGATCCAAGATTGAAGAGGTGGTGTGACCTCATGGCTCGACATGTGACCGGCCCCATAGTTAAATATAACTATGTGTTCTTTAATTGGCTGAGGCCTCAACTACTCATGGTAGATGATTATGCATATGCTGGTTTGGACATTAGAGGTGACCCAGACTTGGTTCTGCCTGAAGGTTCTCAGTGGGGGAACTTGGGTAAGAAGCACATTTTGGTTTTATAAAGTTTTCGTAAATTTTGAAATATGAAATGTTTTTTATGTTTTTTAATCCGACAACTAATCAAGAAATCTTTGACAACACAGATGCAGGACCGCACCGGCGTCTAGGTACATCTCCCATCCATAGATGAGGGGAGGTAGTCGAGGCAGTAGGGTTGGCTACCGCTAATTATGAGGCGATCGAGCAGAACCTAGAGGGGTTCACAACAAATGTCCCAGATATCTCTATCGATGAGATCCCGCGACGTTATCAGTGCCATACCATGGGCGTATTTAGTTCTCTTAGTCGACTGCTTCGTAGGGTAGCATGGGCAGTCATGTGTTATCATGAGAATCATCCCTAATGCTATTTTGTATATGAAGCCATGTTATATACATGAGGCTTCTACCGACTATATACTTTTATCGTTATATACTTTTATCGTTCTATACTTTTATCGTTATATATACATGAGGATTCTACCGACTTACTTGATTTATGTACAAAATGTGATTGGATTTATAAATGTCTCAAATTTCTGTCTAACACATAATTAGCTAATGTGTATGTTAATGTATTTAGACAACTAGGAATGTGTTGATATTCAATGTAATCAAAATGACGTTCCAAGAGGTGAATTCGTAAATATACCCTTAATAAAGTAGAACTTTGGATAGCATAGACATTACTCAATTGTAGTACTACTAAATGTGAATCAAGTCGTACAACAAGATGACGAATTCCAAGTAAGACAACGTCGATAAACAATTCGATGACTTCACTTTACTCCGCGATATTGTTAGTTGCATGACCGAGGAAAACACCGTGTAGACTGATTATTTCATTTGTGGGTGTGTAGATTGCCCAAGCAGCAGATGCTAGGTTCTGAGTACTACGACTAGCGCCATCGGTGAAGCCAATGTGGGATACCGAAGAAACCGACATCTGGAAACCAAGCACAACGCAAGGTAAGCAGTTGGGGGTCGAAACCAAATAATGAAAAATCACACAAAAAGTAGCACATAAGAGTATGATACAATAAAAATACAAGCACGCATGCAAAGACAATCTAAGCATAGTACTTCTTCAAGTAAATCCCATTTATGGGTTCACTCAAAGGAATGCCATCATAATCCACTAACTCATAAGCTCCCTTCTCCAATACTCATTTGACAATGTAAGGGCCTTGCCACATAGCCTCGAATTTTTTGGCCCCTAGTAAATCACGATCTTGTTCGTAGAGGAGAACTAGATCACCTTCAGAGAAAACACATGGCTTGACATGCTTTTCATATTGGTCTTTGACATGCTTTTTCTAAGCTTCAATAACCAGGGTGGCATCACGATGGGTTTCATCTAATTGCATCAGGTACAATAGACGTTCCTCTTCAGTAGAGGTGTTGGGGAGAATTTCAATGGCTAGCTTCAAATATGGTATCTCACATTCAATCGCTAGGACAAATTCGACACCATACAGTAATTGGAAAGGTTTATATCCCGTGGAAGACTTCACGGATGTTTGATAGGCCCATAATGTTGAAAACAACATCATGTGACAACTTGTCTTGTGAATTCCTATTATTCGTCAAAGCATAGTAATAAGAAATTTGTTTATCCCTTCAACCTAGCCATTGGCCTGTGGATAATAGGGGGTTGAGTTTTCATGCCGAAGACCCAACTTTTCAGTAAGCTCAGACATCATGAAATTTCAAAAAATGGCTACCGTACTGATCAGTAACGATATCTTGCGAGATTCCAAATAAAGTGATGATATGATTGAATATGAATAGTGCTGCAGTTTTCCCAGTTTTATTGAATGTAGGCATCACCTCGGCCCATTTAGTGAATTAATCCACAGCTGCGATGATGTTTCCATGCCCCCCGGTCAAGTGAGGGTTACATGTCATGAATTCAATGCCCCATTTTGTGAAGGGACCAACGAAAACTACAGGGTGTAACGGAGCGAGATGAGATCTTATCTTGTTATTATGCGTTTGACAATCATGACACTTCTGGACAGCAGTGATACAGTCTTTAAATAAAAAAGGTCGGAAGTATCTTGCTCGTAAGATATTTTGGGCAGAGGCATACCCAGACATATGACCACCACATGCTCCAGAGTGGTAGTCATTTAAAGCTTTCTCATCCTCATCACAGGTGAGACATCGTCGGAAAATAGAGTCAACACCATGGCAATAAAGAGTGTCACCGAGAATTATGTATTGACGGGCTTGATACCATATACAATGACGGTCTGTACTAGAAAGTTTGGTCTTGAAAGTTTGAGTCTAGAGATAAATGATAATATCTCCATACCAAACGTCATTAGAACTGATCAGAAAAAGGGATTCATCAGGTAAGGAATTCTCCATAACATTTGTTGTATCAATCGAGGGAAGGTCACATATCAATTCGGAAAATACAAAATATTTCTTAGACTTAGCACATTCAAACTCTAAGTCAAACTCCTGGAGAATGACTATCCATTTGGAGTACTTTCCCCCTAGCAATTGGCGCGTAAGGATATGTTGCATAGGGTTTCAATCGGAAATGACAGTGGTCTTACATAATAAGATATAATGACGAAAATGTTGGACATCTTGAACAGCTGCCAAGGCCAGTTTCTCCACATGTAGGTATTTGGCTTCAGTAGTCGTGAGACTCTAACTCAAATAATAAATTACATGTTTTTCGTGCGAATCATCTTCTTAGACTAAAACCATTGCAATGGTAGAGTCTGAAGCTGCGAGGTAAAGGAAATAGTCTCGACTATAATCGGGTGGGAAAAGCAGTGGTGTACGGGTTAAGGTAAGTTTGAAATCTTCAAAGGATTTATTGGTGGTATCATCCCATACAAACTCGTAACCTTTCTTCAACAGTCGAGTAAAACCCTATTTTAAATCGGCGTAATTTGGAATGAATCGATGCAAAAAGTTTGTCTTCCCTTGCAAACTTTGAAGTTGGCGTAGTGTGGAAGGAGGAGGTAGATTAAGGATAGCCTCAACCTTCAAAGGGTCTACCTGAATTCCATGAAGTGACACAATAAAACCCAGAAGTCGATCGGACTCCACACAAAAAACACATTTGTGTGGGTTCAAATGTACACGATAGTAACGACCACGAAGGAAAATGGCTAGGAGATGGGTCGAGCGATCTTGGCGACGCATGGAATGCATCGGTAGATCATCGAGATATGGTTGTAATATGTGCTTGATATTGTGAAAATCATAAGACATGGCGCATTGAAAATTTGCACCATCATTCTTCAAACCGAAAGGCAGTTTCTGGTAGGCAAAAGTACCCCGAGGACAAATGAAAGCAGTCTTGTGTTGATCCGCGGGAAAAATATTAATCTGATTATAGCTAGAGAAACCATCCATTAAGGAGAATATTACACTCCCGGCGCAAACATCGATAATCTGGTCAACGAAGGGGGTTGGATAATTGTCCTTGGGAAAATCTTTATTGATATCCCTATAATATACACATACATGGATCGTTCCTTCTTTGTTATTGATCAGAACTAGATTAGAGACCCAATCGGTTAAAGCCACTGGATAAATAAAGCCGGACTTAAGAAGTTTTTCAAATTTGAGCTTGATAGCAGCAGATTTACGAGGGTGGACTGGGCGAAGTCTCTGTCGGATAGGTTTAGCATCCGGGTAGGTCTTGATTTCATGCACAACGATATCGGGGTCAATACACGGCATCTCTTCGTATCTCCAAGCGAAAACGTCATGGAATTCTTGAAAAATGGCTTGATAAGTGATGACCTCATCAACGAAACATGAGGCTCCGATGTGAACATTTTCAACGACTCCATGTTTAATGGATATGTCACGAGGAATGGTGGGTGATATATTACTCAGGTTCCCTTCATATAGCACGTCGTGGGATGACTCAGGAATAGAGGAAATGACAACAACAGTCGACGGAGTCGAAATCCATTGGTAACTCTCTATGGTGTGTTGTTCTAGGAATAGAATGGAATGATGATGTCCATCGTCCCATGGGGTGTCTTCCATGGACATGACTGACATGATCATCTCGTCGGTAGGAAAGATCACATGAAATGGATAGGGATATGAATCACAGAGAGAGGGTGTAGAAGGGGTTGTCGATTGAATGGCTTGATAAGAAGATTCAACTGGACTTAAAGTCATTTGTTCAGCATAGCGAAGATAACCACTAGTATCAGGTACTAGCCACGGGTCATGAGATGCGGGGGTTTCACGAACATAGGTGGAAATCATGTTGATTGAGGTGACAAAAGGAGGTGGAACATCAGGTGGTGGTATTGGGAAGGTACCCATTAAAGTGGAATATTTCAGAAGACCCACACTGACATTCTCGTACCCAGAGGATGTCTTCGAGATAAAGGGTATGTTGCTAGTACAGAGATCGAAATTGAAAAAGGCCAGTTGGTCAATCGTAGTGACCTTTCCTTGATATGGGAAACATAACACACGAAAAAGGGTATACATGACGACACACGTGGAATCAATCTAGCTATGGTCAAGTAAGAGGTTATAGTCAAGAGGTGCATCAAAGACCTCGACCTCGACATTGACCAATTTTCCTTCCAACGTAATAGACAACGAGGGAAGAACATTGTAGGGTTTAAAACCAGAACCATTGAAAGCCCTAAGCGTATTGTGTGATTCGGTGAGGGGAGGAGAGCCAATGTCTTTCCAAAAAGTAACTAACATAACACACATCGAGGCACCCTCGTCAATAACGGTTCTACAGATATTCTTGTTCTCGACAACAACTTGAATCTGAAACGCTAACTGAGGAGGTAGCCTTGGAATGTGGCCTTCCAAGTCAAAGATTATCAAATTCGTATATGTGAGATTAATTCCACCAATGGACTTTAACAGTTCCTTCCATTGAGCGATAAAACTTTGAAGGAATTCGAGAGCTGACATCGCAAAGGGTGCTTGCGCAAGGTCTTCTACAATGTTGTAGTTTTGAGCAGCACGCGCGTGAGGATTAAAGGCAAACTTACAAACAACGGCCTTTGGAGGAGGGTGGAGAACTGTATTAGGACCCGGTCGTTCGAGATGAAGAGGACCATTAGGAGGTGAAGTTGAGGTAGGCAGTTGAACCAATGAAGGTGGTAAATCGTCAACTTTCTCCTTTGAAGGAGAATAATCTTTGGCTCGAGTGGCGATTGCAACATCGTTCTTGGTAGAATTACCAGTACACATAAGGACATATGAAGTGGTGAAAGGAGAGGGTTGGTCATGAATGACCAATTGGGCCTGTTGTTGAGAAGGGAAAGGTTGTGACAAAATGACAGGTGTGGGAGGATTTCCGGCTCCTTGAAGGAACTTAGTGACCTCAGCACGTCTTCGACAATCTTTTATGTAGTGATCATCACCACAGATAAGGCAAGGATATCGAGGTTTACGCTTATCCTTGTCATCAGCAAACTGTGTCTTGGGTTTATTGGATTGCAGATTATTATTTATATCCTTCTTATTCTTAACCTTTCCTTTTTTATATTTATTTTTGTTGGTAGGGGTGGATTGAACGGAGTTAACCTCAAAAAAAATTTCGGTGGAAGGAGTAGGAGTCAGAGCACCCTGAACATTAGAAGCAGTAGATTTGGGATTGGTGTGAGTGGCCGACATGGATTTAGCGTCAGCATGGAAGGTGCCAATCACACCATTAGCACCATGGGAAGTTGTTGGGGTTATTGAGGTAGCGGTGGTAGAAGGGTGAGGAGCATCAGGGAGCAAGTCATAAAGAGTGTCAGTTTGCAAATAAATGAGATATAAGTACTAAGTGAGACTAATCACCTTCTCTTCAATGACCACCCCACCCAGGGAAATATCATGGGAGATTTTATTGATGAATGATTTGGTGAACCATTCATCCAATAACTGATCAGGAAGGTCGAGTTTGATCAAGCGTCTTCACTGTCTCCACTCATGAATGTGATCGGAAATGTGAGTGGCAGAGGATTGCTTAAAGGAACTTAAAATATCGGTTCCTCTCTTGTAGCGGATTGGCAATTGGTAATGTGTGAGAAAATCAATGGCCAGGGTATTGAATCCATTAAAGAAGCCTCACGGTAATTCTATGTACCACTTTCCAGCCGAACCCGTGAGAGTTCATTGAAAGAGTCGTAACCGAATGGAGTCGTCCATCAAAGAGTTGGACAAACACCAAAGGTGGAAATTCATAACATGATTGTTTGGGTCTTCTCCTGGTCAACCATTAAACTTGGGAATGTCAGACAGTAATTTGGCTGGTATAATAGGCCAATGGGGAGACTGTAAGATAGGATCATTCAAGATTCTAGACAAGTCATATAAATCCAAAGTAGCTAGAAAAGGTAGTTGTCTGTTCACGTGAGGATACTGGTGACTTTGGGGAGGAAGTCACGTCAGTATACCAGTATGACCATAAGTATTCTGCATGTACGTGGAGAGTCTTGACAGATTCTGTCGTGGAGGATTTGGAGGCATATAGCCCATGGGGTTGGGTTGGCTGGAAATGTTCCCTTGAAAAGGGACACTAGACTGAACGTTCGAACCCCGAGAAGGATTTAAAGAACCAGGATATGGCTGGCCAGAGTGAGGGGGTACAAAATAGGTGAATTGAGGTTGTTGCCCCCTAGATGATTGTGGATTTATTTGGGCAAGAAGATCCCAAAGTTGGGATAGTGATCCCGATGTGTTCTGTCCATATAGTGGGTTATAGATTCCAACCTGAGGTTGCCCCCCAATGTGATATTTCACTCCAATGGGAATATGGTAACTAGAAGTGAATGGATGATGGGTGCTTCCAATTTGATTGGAGCCACTAGGTCCAGATCCCCTGGGAAAGGGTGGATAAGACCCTCCGGAGAGGACCTTGGAAGGTGTAGGAACAAAACTGGCAGCAACATTATACCTAGGTGGAACAAAAAGTCTAGAAACTCGGGATGGAACCTAGTTAGGGATGGAGGTGGAAGGATTCAAAGCGTGATACCTAGGAGGAAGCGATGGGATAGGTCTAGATAAGAGTGGTGTGCCAATGGGAGCTTGGTTAACCACCACATTCTTGATAGGAATAGTCATCATGTGAGGGAAAATAGTATAATAGGCCATTTGGAGAGAAAAAGTTGAGCTAGGACCAACTGACTGTGTGTCTGTAATGATGGTGATGTTTCTAGTTGTACCAGTAAAATGGTCTAAAGGTATCGTGTAGGTAACAGAATTTTTGGGAAGTTGGGAGACGACGGGTGTATCAAGACCTACCCCTAGGTTGTCGTAAAGGTCCCGTACCATGAGAGGTGGGCTTCTAAATATGTAGGTAGTCCAAAGGGGATTCTCGACTCCAGGGCATGTATGGTGTCCGGTCGGTATTCCAAAAGTGTCAACAACAAGTTCTCCTGATGAATTCATCTGGAGAATACGTCTCTTTTATCCAGGAGGAATGTGGAAAGCCTCTAGAGAATCGGAAATAATTCATAAACTTTCTAAAGAGGAAAAACCTTCCACTTGTGAGGTTACGGTGTCTTCGACCCCTCTCCGCTCGGGAGAGCCCTCTAGTGAATTAGGAGGCAAAGGGAGATAACCTTCTAGATCTTCCAGGGGTATCCCTTGCATCCTACATGAACGGTGTGGAGGGTCGATATTGGCCGAACCAAATATTTTACAGAAAAAATCTATGGCCAACTACGGAAACAATCAACACTGGCTAATAAAATCTAAAATCAAACCAAGCAAACAAACCTTATTATTTCGAAGTCACTAGTTGGTGATGAAATCCAATGTCACGAAGTTAAGACAAGAAGGGGCTAGGATAGAGTGGGTGGAAAAGTTTCATTGACGACCTACTTAACAAACTTACACCCTAGTGCAAGCTCCCACATAATCGTGGGTATACCCTCCAAGGAGCCCGAGTGAGTCTGGCCAATGTCGATTCCAGGTACCGTGAAGACTTTCCCCTCCACAGTCATCTCATGTAAGACCCTAAAAAAATAGGCTACTAAGGTTACCAATAACAACAGTGATGCCTAGGGAAACAGTCGACAGTCTGATCCATGTGTAAGGGCAGGGTATCTAGCCTAAAATCAAATCGAAAGGCTTCCATTCATAATTGTGGGTATACCTTCAAGTGACCCCTGTAATACGTGCAATATCTACACCAAGACCAACAAAGTAGGGTGAGTAACTCTATCATCCTTAATGTGACCTCAGGTTTGACCCTTCTATGAGAAGGGCTTCCCAGGACAAAATGTTGCAAGTGGATTTGAACACTCCCTGTCACAAGATGCTACAATGTGTTTTATGCTTTGGAGAGTGTACCTCACAACCTATTCCAAAGCACTAGCCTAGATAATGTTGGTGTAAAAGAGTTTCTAGAAAATAAAAGTTACTAATAAATTTTAAAATTACATAGTATTTTAGAGGTTGTTGTTTACGTAAGATGGAGATGGAGATGAAACTGATGTTGTATGAGACCTTCACCCAATAATATGCAAAAAGAGATGGATGATGCAATGTTTCAGTTCAATGAACTCTAATTACAATAGGGAGAAAGTATTTCTTTGAAAAACACGAAATCTACGAAATATAATTCCTTTTTATTGAATGAACACAATTTCAATCAATCATAAGCAATGAAATTTTCCAATTTGTTCGCTTGTAAAAAAATGTGAATGCAAAAGCTTTTCTTATAAATGATTACTTAAAAAGAATAAATGACTATAATTCTTCCTTTCCAAAACCAAGTGAGGGATATAATGAAGAAAGGAAAAGTAATCAAATAAAATAGATACACTCAGCAAACACCCAAATCAAACTTTCAATGAAGATAAAAATGAAGATGACAAAAAAGTGTTTCACTAAATGCAAACGAAAATAGTTTTCCAATCAACAAGCAATCCAGAAAATGTAAAACAATCCAAAACTTTAAATCAAATCAAAGACTTTTATTAATAAAGGACTCAAATTTAAATCCAGATATTATGTCCTTGTTGACAAAAAGCAAGAAGTAAAAACTTGTACAATGATGAAGAAGGGTTTTCAATCCATGAAAACCAATCAACAACAAGTATTACACTCAAAAAACAATCAAGTACTGGCACTAAAAGTTCTTCCCAGGTGATCAAAGCAAAACTGGGTCTCAGAAGACAAAAAGACCTAATCCAATAATTCTACAAGAGACGTCGCAACCCAACAGTAAGGTACAGTGTGGGGATTTGATGTTTCTGCGGGCTAGATATGGGTAGGAAGCATAGATTCTACGTTGGTCTAAATAGTCAGGGTGCGGCTATCTAAGTTTTCTGCAGGCTGCATATGGGATACAATGCGGAAATGCCTGTAAACAAAGGAAAATTGAAAAAGGGCAAAGAGTCTAAAAGAACTTTCAGATCCAGAAAGTCTGAATGGATCCCGCACAGACTCAGATACTGGATTAAAATTAAAAGAGGTAGGCTAAAGGAAAATGGACAACAAAAAACCAAAACAAGTTGTCTCCCCAGTGGAGTCGCCAATTTTGTTATTGGATAAATCGGTGAATGAGGACATAAACTGATCTCCCTAGATCCACCTGAATCTAGAACAAAACAAGATAGGACATAACACTTTCCCTAAGATTTAATCATTAAGTTTACTATCAAACAAGAGATGAATGACATACCTTTTAATATCGCTTCCTTCTATCTTTGTTATCCCCTCTCTTCTCTGGTGCTCTTGTGATATTGGATCTACAATGAAACACAAACCAACAAAAGTGAAAGAAACAATAGTATATTCAATGAAAACTTACACATGTGATCAAGGAGTCATGTAATAAAATGAGAATGATTTTATGGGAAAGAAACATGTCACTGTATTATATTAAGTAAAAGTGGAAGATACAACCAAACAGCCTTGATGTTGCAAGGTTCCCTTTCGGTGGCCCTTTGCTCCAACACACACACTTTCTCCACACTTGCATGAAGAGGATCCACAATAACTTCATGGACAGATGAATACCACAAGCATTAATTGAGATAGAATCCCTCACACAATTCTCATCCTATTCCTTCATTAATTCATTGTTTTCTCTTGCTTTCTTAATCTTGTTTAACCTTTTCCATGAGAAATCCATCATTATATAGGAGAAAGAGAGGTGGTTAAATATATTAGGATGATCCGACCAAATCAGAGAAGCGAGTAGAATCCCAACCATACGGATGTCACCTCATATTCTAGAAGATCCCTTCTATAAATTTTGTGAACTTCGTCCCTTTTCTCAGTCTTCCAATGCCGCCGCACCCTGGCTATAGTGCAGCCTGCGGAAACGTCACAAGCAGTTTCATGATAGCATGTGGAAATCATGAATTTTTTCACTGTACCTTATGGCTGGCTCGCGGCAGCCTTCTAAAAACAAGTTTTGTAGAAGAGGGAGCTAGTCACTTTTCTCATGAAGAAAGTTTCTTTTGGAAGCCTGAACACATGTTGTAGAAACATCACCAGGGTGACTAAAATAATGTGTAACATCCAGTGAAGAGAAAATTCTCTAGAAGGAGCTGGATGGCCTCTTTCGAGATGACCTCCTCCACAAAAATTGTTGGAGACGACCAGGACATTCTTTCTCTATCATCACTGTGAACAAGCCGAGATTTTTGGGTGCGAGCAATTGAGAGTGCCCGCTCTAGTTTTTGCAGTAATTTTTGCCTTGCAGCCAGGGTGTACCAGGTTGGGCCATGAAACAGCTTTCCCTGGTCCCTGGGCATCGTAAGGCCGAAGCTAATGGCGAATTGCAGTGGATGCAACAATGGTCGCTCCCAAGATCTAGATTGTTATCCTGGTTCGAGCCAAAAATGGAATGAGGAAGGTAAATAAATAGGTATATAAAAAACAGAGGGTGCAACGGGACGACTTCCATGACCACCTCCCGAACATTGAATTTGATGGTTGCCTTGCTTTTTGCACGAGTGAAATGTCTCATTGTTGTAGGCTTGCAGTTATGGTTGGCTCCCATTCTTAATGTCAAGGGGATGGGAGCCATCCACCCTTATTTATGGCTTGGACAGGCCCTGTGGGAAATGGCACATGGGTGCAACGTGTCACCCCATCCGAGGTAAAATATTGGTCATATTATTCATCATTAACTCGTTAATTTATAAAGTGATTTTATCCGACATTCATCATGGGATATAATATCCTATCCCTCTAACCTATATAATAGAGGTGAAGGAGGCTCAATTGTAGTGGGCTTGTGATATTCTTAAGATTTGAATGGATCCCATATGAACTCCATACTTGAGTGTTCTTTATATGATGTAATTGGGAGAGTTTTGAAGAATAGAAAATCTGCTTCTATGGATGTTTCCCCACCCTAATATTTTACCACGTAAATGTATTGTCTCTTCTCTTTTATTTTCTTAGATCTACTTTTATTTGCTTAACGTTTTCCATGGGAGTTTAGATATGATGGATCTTGGTTATATGTTCATGGTCTTTCATGTGGACCCTTTCCAGAATTGGCTCTTGTTTCAAAACCTACACATTTGATTTCTCCTTTGAATCCTAACCATACAAATTTTGATTTACCATCTATCATTGTGAACCCTTATCTATGTAACACGAGGTTAAAAAGAAGGGGAAAATATATAGGATCTAGGACTATTTTTTAATGCACAACAATGAATGTACATTAATATGTAATATTAACATTATTTATTAGATATAGATAGAATACCCTTCCCAATCTTATGTAGTACTCTTATAGCATTGGTGAATTCAATCTCTTTTCTTTATTATGAATAAGAAGTTACATTTCTTTTTGGTAAAAAAATGTTTCTTTCATAATTTACATAAAAAATTTAATAGACTTGTAATAATAATAAATGTAGTATTTTGGATATAAAATAGTATGTAGAACAAAAATATTTTAGCATAGAAATGGCAGAGAAACAATGATATAACCAAAACAATACCAGAATAACACTAGAAAGAGAACCTTGATTAATGATAGCAATGTTCACTTGCCTCTTCGAGGGGGAAACCTCCAGTAGAGCATAGCTCTATTACAATAATCTCCAAGACAATATTTTTCATACCCTCTATTCCTATTTATACTAAATCTATCTATCCAAAAGAATAATCTAGGGAAGTTCCTTCTAGATGCAGAAACTTCTATTAGGTATTATTACATTTGGCTTATTCCTCATTGCTAGGCCTTGTTAATATTGGCCTTTATTACATGGAATTATATTATTCTACCTACGTGAGGGGTTAGGGAGGTTAGGTCCCTAACATGCCCTCCCCCTTGAAGAACATCCTTGTCCTCAAGGCTTAAGATGAGGAAATTGTTGTAGAATGGTGGTCGGTTCCCAGGTGGCATAGTTGTATATTTTCATTGGACTAACACTTCCTTGATGGTGTGCTGACAAAGATGACTCTCTCACTGGGCCAAGACTACTTGTGGTTGCAACCATATGGAACCTTCTTCATGCAACTCAGGGAGACTAGTTTGAGTTTGGAATTTAGTTCCAGTCACCTTCTTTAAGCAGGAAACATGAAAAACAAGATGGAGCTTTGACTGACTGGGTAGAGATAACTGATAAGCCACCGATCCCACACACTTGAGCACTATATAAGGACCATTAAATTTGGGTGCAAGTTTTTGAAAATGTTCATCTTTGAGTGAAGTCTGCTTATAAGGTTGTAGTCAAAGAAACATCTAGTCCCCTTCAACAAAATGTCATTCAGAGAAACCTTGATCTACTTGTTGCTTCATGAAATTCTGAGCCATGAACAAATTGTCTTTGAGGGCATGAAGAATAGCCTCTCGGATGGTAAGACTTTTGTCAACCTCCTAAACCTTAGAGACCGTTGGCATATATGAGAGAACCGATGGGGGATTTTGGCCATAGACTGCTTCAAAAGGAGTCATGTGAGTAGTTGTATGGTAAGATGTGTTGTACCACCATTCAACTAGGGGTAACAATTGAGCCCACCGATTTTGCCTCTCGTATGAAAAAAACCTCAAATATGTTTCCAAACACTTGTTAACAACTTTAGTTTGGCCATCCATCTGGGGGTGATAGGTAGTGCTAAGATGCAATTGGGTGCCCTGTAGCTTGAACAATTATTTCCAAAAATTGCTGGTGAAAGTGGGGTCTTTGTCAGAGACAATAGAATTAGGCATGCCATGAAGCTTGAAGATATTATCCATGAATATTTGAGCCATTGTGGTGGTTGTGAGTGGGTGTTAAAGAGCACAAAAATGAGCATATTTGGAGAGACAATCTACGACCACCATGATGACTGAATTATTTCCCAATTTAGGTAATTCCACAATGAAATCCATAGAAATATCTCATTAAATAGCAGGGGGGATCAAAAGAGGTTGGAGTGTGCTCAGAGCTTTGATAGTTTCTCCCTTGTTGCGTTGATAGACCTCACATTCAGCCACAAAGGTGCATATGTCATGTTTCATACCATCCTAGTAAAAATAATGTTTGACCCATTCATAGGTTTTGGTAAACCATGAATGCTCGACTATGGGTGAGGCATGAAGTTCAGAAAGCACCATGGATTTAATTTGTTATTGCTTGCATAAATACAAACGACCTTTGTAGCGAAGTTCTTCATTGTGCCAAGAGTACCCTGGAGAAACTGAAGAATTGTGTTGCAATTGGTGGAGAATGCTAGAAATTTTGGGGTCTTGCATCCATTCCTGATGAACAACTTGGAGCCAATCTGGAACAATGAAGGAGAGGGAGAAAAGGGACCCATATTCTTCATATTTCCAGGAAAGAGCATCGATCATGACATTTTCCTTTCCCTTCTTGTAAATGATCTCATAATCATAACAAAATAGCTTGGTCACCCATTTTTGTTGTGCCAGGGACGAAATTCGTTGTTCCAATAAATAATTGAGACTTTGATGATCAGTTTTGATTTGGAATCGTTGACCCAATAAATAAGGACGCTAGAGAACCATAGTATGCAGAATAGCTAACATTTCCTTTTCATAAATGGATTGTCCCAAATGTCACTCAAAAAACAAAATTCTAGTGAAGGCCAAAGGTCTTCCATCTTGCATGAGGACGGCTCCAATTCCTTTCCCGAAAGCATCACATTCCAATACGAATGTCTTTGTGAAGTCTGGAAGTGCTAAGACAAGCTTCGAGCAAATAGTATCTTTCAAGGCTTGGAAGGCATGATCCACAACTGAATTCCAAGTGAAAGCATTCTTTTTAAGAAGAGAAGTGAGAGGAGCTGCAATTTTTTCATAATTCTGAACAAACTTCTTATAATATCCCGTTAAACCCAAAACACCACACAAGCTCTTAAGATTTTTAGGGCAAGTCCAATCCTGCATAGATTCAATTTTCTTAGGATCCACTCGAACACTATCCTTGCCGACAATATGACCCAGGTATTCCACTTATGAGGCACCAAAGGCAGATTTAGATTGTTTGAGGAAAATTTGGTGCTTAGAGTAAATGGAAAACTTGATTCACATGGGAGAGATGGGATGGCCAAGTTTTACTATAGATGAGAATATCATTAAAGAAAACTAAGACAAAAGGACAGAGAAAAGGATGGAAGACAAGATTCATAAGAATTTGGAAAGTGGAAGGAACATTACACAATCCAAAGGGAATTACCAGGAATTCATAATAACCCTCATGAGTGCGAAATATAGTTTTGGGAATGTCTTCATATTTCATATGGATCTGGTGGTAGCCAAAACGTAGATCCAATTTGGTGAAGTATTGAGCACCATTCAATTCATCCAAGAGGTCATCAATGATAGGAATGGGGAATTTGTATTTGATTGTGAGTTTGTTGAGGGCGTAGAAATCAGGACACATGTACCAAGTACCTTCTTTCTTGAGTACCATGACCACAAGGGAAAAATAGGGGCTAGTACTGGGACAGATAACACCAACTTCTAGTAATTTAGGAACAATTTTCTCAATTTCATTCTTCTGGTCAAAGGGATGACAATAAGGCCAAACATTGGGAGGAAGACTATCCAGGATGAGAGAGATGGAATGATCATGGACTCCATGGGAAGGGGGAAGTTCTTTGGGAGTAGTAAAAACAAATTGGTGGCGGGAAAGGATAGATTGGAGGTCGGGATGCACAGAAGGTGTCTCAACAGTGTGAATGGAGTGGAGTTGGGATATAATGCTCGAATGACCTTTTTTTAGGAGATTTTCCATGCAATGGGAACTGATGATCTCAGGGGAGCCTGTTGTGATGCCTTGGAACTTATAATTTTGTCCCTCTTATTGGAATTGCATGGTTAAGTCCTTAAAATCCATGAGAATGGTGCCTAGAGTGTGTAACCATTCAACACCAAGAACAATGTCACAACCACCCATGTCTATAGAAAACATATGGGATTTTAGATGATACTGACCAATTTGGAGTTGCACATTTTCACCTCTTCCCCCACATTCCATGGAACCTCCATTGGAAATCATGATTTGAAAATTATTGACGACATAGATGTAACAATTGACTTCTTGGGAAATGCAGCGATGAATAAAATTATGGGTGCTACCATTGTCCACAAGGATGATGACTTTCCTATTTTTGATGTAACCAATTAATTTGAGAGTCTAGGGAGCAAACAATCTAGTGAGGGCATTAAGTGAAATCATCGGGTCAACATGTGGTGGATCATAGGGTTGGGTTATATCAGATGGTGATGGTAGTTCCCCCACATGCAGAAAAACAACATCTTCTTCAGAAATATCCTCAGTCACATCCATAAAAATATTATGTTCCTTACACTTGTGCCTAGGAAAATATTTATCATCACAAATATAACAAAGACCCTTGAGTTCACATTCAACCATTTTATCCCTGGTTAATTTCTGGATCTTGAGGGGAGTTGTAGGAGGGGAATAATTGGTGGTTTTAGGGAGAGGATGAAAGGAGGGCTTGTTGGTATGGGCGGATACAATATGTTGTGCTTCCTTGGCTCATTGGGTAGCTTCCAACCAATTCTAGGGGCATGCCATGAGAGCATGGGAATGAATTTAATCTTTGAGGCTACTAATAAATCATTCCCTAAAGAAATCATCTAACATGCCCTTTGTTATGAAATCCAAGTGCTCAAATGTAGAAATAAATTATTCCACTGTCCCAGACTGCTTTAACTTGGTAAAACGACCTAAATGGTGGGTGTCAGAGTCAAAGCGGTCATAAAGTTCGACCACTAACTTGTCCAAGCATCATACCCTTCGCATGCCTTTTTTCTCCATTGCCACAATTTTCATCATTCTGGATCCAAATGTAGGACACCATAACAATGCTTGGATAAATCATTAGTAATTCCATGCAAAGAGAAATAATGTTCCATTTGAGTGACCCAGCCTGTGGGATCCAATCCATCAAATTTGTTCACCTCAATTCTAGGAGGGCTGAGGTCTCATGAAAAGTGGGTAGTATGAGGACCTTCGTAATGGGAAGATTCATGGTCATCCTGATAAGAGGGTTATTCAGAAGAGGAATGGTTCTAGGAATGTCCCATGAAGTGTTCAAAGGTGGATTTGAGGTCTTTGAGGTATTTGATGTAGGAAAATTATTCCTTGAGGGTCTCAATAACCAAATTGATTGAGCTAAGGTTGGAATTGATATTCTTGATGTCTTCCTGGTTCTGGTGGGTGTCAGCGATCAAGGTATTGAGTTCTTGGGCTCTTGTGGTAGCCATTTAGAAAAATGGGTAGGCAAATGGTATAGGGGAGACAAAAGGGGTCTAGAGGGGTGGTTGGGAACACTGAGAAGAAGGGTGTCAAATGATAGGTACCATTGCAATCAGGGAGAAAAGAGGAATCCAATGGGAGAGGGGCTAAATAAGGGTGTCATAGAAGGGTCGGGTCCACAAAACAAATTGTGTTAAAAATGATAGGTATCACTGGAATCAGGGCAAAGAGAGGAACCCAGTGGGATAGGTCCCAAATAAGTTTGTCGGCGGGACCACTATAATCTATTTTTTTTACTCCTGCAGAGTTATACTCTCTCCTGAATAATACTACAGTGATGAAATACCCAAATGCTTAACAGGAAGAAGTGTGGAGTAATTTCACAACTATAATGCAGAAAGCACAGTTGCGCGGAAATAGATCTTGTATGTTCTGGGTTTTTTTTCTATCCCCAAGGGTAGGATATTCAGGGTTTCTACAGATAAGGTTTTTCCCTATGCTATAGCTATTTGATATACGTGCAAGTTCCAATAGTACTACTCAGCCCAATATCTCATGGCACCAACTAAGGAGGCTAGACCATGCCCTTAGTTGTACTACCTGACTACCTAGGTATTAGAGAGTATCTTCCTGAGTGTTTTTCTCGGTGGCACTATAGCAGTCAGGAAGCCAATCAGTTTATCTATGGAGGGATTAAGGAGATTTAGGTATACTGTATACATGTGTTGTCTGATGTGCTACCACTCGAAGGGGTACCAACAGAGGTTACAATGGTGACCAATAGATGTGTGCTTAATTACCTCTTGTATTTCCTGCGTGTATGACTCCCCGGCCGCGATTTTATGCATGTAACAACAGATCTTTGTAGTTTTAAGACATTAGAACATGCCTCTACACTAAAAAGAATTTAACCCACAATTTTTTGTCAAGGAAGGTTCTCTGATACCACTTGTAGTATTCCAGATATAAAATAGTATGCAGAAAATAAAGATTTTAGCATAGAAATGGAAGAGAAACAATTATCTAACCAGAACAATACTAGAATAATACCAGAATAACACCAGAAAGAGAACCTTGATTAATGATAGAAATGTTCACTTTCCTCTTCAAGGGGGCAACCTCCAGAAGAGCAGATCTCTATTACAATAATCTCCAAGACAAGATTTATCATACCCTCTATTCCTATTTATACTAAATCTATCTATCCAAAAGAAAAATCTAAGGAAGATCCTTCTAAAAGAGGAAGCTTCTATTAGGTATTTTTACATTTGACTTATTCCTTCTTATTGCTAGGCCTTATTAACATTGGCCTTTATTACATGGAATTATATTATTCTACATATATGAGGGGTTAGGGAGGTTAGTTCCCTAACAATAAAACTATTATAGATTTTCTATGCGTATTGTCAAATTCAAACAATTTTGTGACTAATTTATCACAAGTCTTAAAGCTTTTGATCAACTTGAATTGATTCTCTAAGAAAATACATTTTGGACATATTTTCTCGACTTTTCATTATTTTCTCATCAATTTTTCATTTTTTATGAATAAAAAACCATTATCTATTTAATTACATCTTTCCTCAAATAAAATTAATAAACTC
>WSFP011459728.1:0-18978 GCA_009831015.1 Picea engelmannii | reverse complement strand
GAAGTAATATGCCATCGACAAATCTCTTGAAAAAAAAGTCTCCTAAAATAATATATCTGGAAGATTCAAGACGGAGCCTTATCTTTTGATGAGTATCTAAATCATTTGGGAATTTATGATATTGCAACTAATAGACCATATTTTTATACCAGGGATGTTCAACTATGGGAAGGATTTGACTAACAATGTAAAATGGTGTTGAAAGAGGATTATCTTGTTCGTCAATTTCTTCACTTGCTTCAGCATGTTGAGCCAAGTGAAGGGTTAAGTATCATCCCTTAATTTTTATTGAAGTCATGATGGTTAACTCACGCTCTTGAATCTTGGCAAGCCAATGTGAAAGATTTCCTGAAAGATAAGTCTGCGAAAGAAAAAACTTGACAACATGCAAAGGGACCTTTACCTGTGTGTGCTTTCCTAGAATAAAGTGGAAAGTTTTCTCTACAGGTTTAACAAGAGAAACATAATGTTTTTCGATATAGTAATAATTCATCATCTAATAAGATTTGACTCATGTAAGCTACTGGTTTTTCATTATTTTTGTCATCAAATTGTAAGAGAATAACAAAAACTACTTCCTCAATGGCATTAGTGTATATGATAAAATCTTTCTCAAAGTCTGGTTTCCCCAAAACCCATGCGGAACTGATTGCTTTCTTAATCCTTATGAAATCATTTTCTATGTTGTTGTCCCTTTGTTATGGAAGCAAGCGGATATTAAGGGAGAAAAGGCAAAATGCGAACTGCCCAGAAGACATAGTGACTGATACTGGGTCAAAGTGAGCAAAAGAGAAGAAAAGTCAGAGCGAAGTAAGAGAAAGCAAGTTGTTTGACGAGGATATTGAGGATGACAGATCAACAAGGAAGAGGGATCGTGGACAAATCAACAAGCAAAAGAAGATATCAACAGATTCTTTGAAGCACCGTGCGTGAAGGAAGGAAATATAGGCTGGAGAAGCCCTAAAAATGTGGGTCAAGTTGACCTAGGGTTTTAGATGCCTAGGGTTTTGGTATCTAGGGTTTTGACACTTAGGTTTCAACCTAAGGGTGTCCAAGAGCTACTATAATGTATAAATAAAGGTCTAAAGGACCTGAGATGGGTTAGTGCTAAGTTGGTTGAGGGTTCATTGTTATTGTATGATAGAGTGAGTACTACTATGTGAGAGAGAAGTGTTGAGTGCAAGAGCCTTCTGGTATTGTAAGATCTTCAGCAGGGTGCGAAGATCAACCCTGCAGCTGGGTGCACAGAGAAGGAAGAGAAAGAGAGATAAGAAGAGAAGATCTGCTAGCTAAGAACACAGATAAGAACTGTATGCTTCCATCTTAATATATCATAAAGCATAGTTCTATGGACGTAGCCCTAGGGAGAGGGTGAACCACATATATCTTGTGTTATGTGTTATTGATGTTGTGTTATCTGTCATTTGATATGTTGCTATTGTGTTAGATATGAAATGTAACTTACACAGTAGGATTAAGGAAGATGAAGGATAACTAGGTGGATGTGTGTTGTTGCTATGAATCCACTCTGCATTTCCTCTAGTTGTATACACATGTGTCCTGCAACCCCCTATAGCTACTTTGGGTGAGACTGCATCTGCTTCGCAGGTGTTGCTGAAAGGGCCATTAGTTAGGGCTTGTTGGTGCATTGTTAGAGCTAAACCCTGGGTCTGCCCCTATGCCAACTATATTAATGCAACTGAAGACGATGATCCTAAGAATGTGAACACCGCAGAAAAAAAAGGACAAAGAGATGTAGAAGGACCAGGATTTGAACTACCTTTTGTTGGACAGACAATCAAAATAAAAAAAGTCAACATTGGAACAGAACATACACCAAAGCTTGCAAATGTTGGAGATTATTGGGATACTGCCACTATTGACAAGATCACATAATTACTGCATGAATATCAGGACTTGTTTCCAACCAAGTTCACTGATATGAAGGGAATTAAAGGACCCATGGGAGAAATGAGGATTCCTTTGAAACCAGATGCAAGGCCAATCAAACAGAGACTCTACAGATTGAACCCTAAATATAAGGAGAAAGTGAAGATTGAGCTTGACAGAATGCTAGAAGTAGGAATCATTGAACCTGTTGAAGAATCAGAATGGATTAGCCCTATGGTGGTACAAGATAAGAAGACAGGAGAAATCTGGAGCTGTATAGATATTAGGAAGCTGAATTATGCATGTTTTCATGATCCATTCCCTACGTCATTCACTGATGAAGTGTTAGATAATGTAGGAGGACATGAGGTATATTCTTTTACATATGGATTTTCAGGATACCATCAGATTCAGATTGACAAGGAAGATCGCCATAAGACCACATTTGCAATAGAATGGGGATCCTACCAGTATACAGAGATGCCATTTTGATTGAAGAATGCACTAGCCATCTTTTCCAGGGTGGTGGTTGAAGCGTTTAAGGAGTTTTTACATAAATTCCTGGAAGCATACTTTGATGATTGGATTGTTTTCAACATTTTGCAAAATCATATTGAATGTTTAAGACTAATGTTGGATAAGTGTAGGCAGTGTCATATTTCCTTGAACCTAAAGAAGTACATCTTCTTTTCACCCTTCAGAGTACTACTGGGCCGTATTGTGTGCAAGAAGGGATTGCTGGTAGATCCATCCAAGATTTCCATTATAGTCAATCGACCCCCTCCTACTTCAGTCAAACAATTGTGCACTGCACTGGGACATACTGGATACTACATAAAGTTCATTAAGGGATACACACAGATTACAACACCCATGGAGAATATTCTAAAGAAAGACTGGCAGTTTCATTGGATAGAAGAATGTCAGTAGAGCTTCGACACACTAAAACAGAAAATAGTTACTATGCCCATTCTGGTTTTCCCAAATTGGAGTAAGGAATTTCACGTGCATGTCGATGCATCTTCTATCACATTAGGAGAAGTGTTATCACAAATGGGAGCTGGAGACATTGACCACCCATTAACCTTTGCTAGCAGGAAGCTATCAACAACTGAGATTAATTACACCACCACAGAGCAAGAAGGATTAGCCATGGTGTATGTGTTGTGGAAGTTTCACCACTAATTGTTGGGAGGACACTTTAAAATGTTTACTGATCACTCCACGTTGAAATACCTAGTCAACAAGCTAGTGTTGGGGGGGAGAATATGAAGATGTCTTCTGTTATTTCATGAATATGATTTCAATATCATGGTTAACCTAGGAAGAATGAACAAAGGTCTTGACCACTTGTCGAGGTTGGAACATGGAGAAGAGCCTACTAGTTTGGAAGATACACTGCCAGATGCACAGTTTCTAGCCATCAGGAAGGTTGATGATCACTTCGTGGAGATAGTGAAATTCCTGTCAATAGGAATGGCACCTAGTGAATATACAATCACTCAGAAGAAATAGTTGTTAGTGCGCACTACATATTTTTCACTTATAGTTGGACATCTATACAAGATGGGACCTGATGAGATATTGAGGAGGTGTGTTATGGAAGCAGAGAAATTATTGATCCTCGCAGAAGCACATGAAGGCATCGCAGGAGGACACTACGTAGGGAAAGCAACAATGCAGAAGATTCTTAGGGTTGGCTTTTGGTGTCCTACTCTACACAAAGATGCTAAAGAATACTATAAGGCCTGTGATGTATGCCAAAGAGTTGGGAAGCCATACAGAAGAGATGATATTACTTTAGCACCATAGTTGACCCTACAAGCATTTGATAAATGGGCCATCGACTTCGTGGGACCTATCAACCCACCAGGAAAGTGCACATGAGCTAGATACATAATCATTATGAAAGAGTATTTAACCAGATGGGCAGAAGCAAGAGAAGTTAAGGACTGTAGTGAAACTATAGCTGCGTGCTTCATATTTGATGATATCATAACCAGGTTTGGATGCCCAAATATCCTTATGAGTGATCAAGGTGCACATTTTCTTAACAAAACTATTGAAGCATTGACTCATGAATTTGAAGTTCACCATCAGAAGAGCATGCCCTATCATCCACAAGAAAATGGGACAGTTGAAGCTTTTAATAATATCTTGGAGACAACGTTGATGAAGATATGCATCCTGAACAGGGATGACTGGGATTTGAGAGTACCCACAATATTATGGGCCTATAGAACCGCTTGCAAGAAACTGACCATGCAGAACCCCTTTAAATTGGTATATGCTCTAGAAGCAGTTGTACCCATGGAATTTTTGGTTCCTAGTCTGATAATTGCAGCCTTTACATATATGGATGACACTGGTGCTATGCAAGAGAGGCTTGCGCAGTTGGTCGAACTTGAATAAGACAGATTTATTACAGGATTTCACCAGCAGGTTCAGAAAGAAATAGAAAAAACCTACCATGACAGACAAATCAAGAAAAAATCTTTCAAGAAGGAGATCTGGTACTGGTATATGAAAGTAAGTTCCTGAGGCATCCATGGAAGTTCAGGAAACATTGGCTTGGGCCATATGAGATTTCCTATGTTACAGAAGGAGGAGATATGCAGTTGAATAATTTGACTGGGGAATGGAAGGAAGGTTTGGTGAATGGAAGTCAGTTGAAATTATATTATGACAACCAGCTGCCTCGCAACTCTCAGTAAAAGAAAAAAGAAAAGGGTCTAGGTACCAGGTGCAGTTGAAATGGGGTACCAGACACAGAAAAGACAATCTGCACATAGAAGGGAGAAACAGAGCAGAAAGAATAGGCTGCCCTGCGCAGTCTGAAGTTGAAATGAAACAGAAAATTCAGACCTGAAGTGCCTCGGGACGAGTTATAGGTGAGTGTTGGGGGCCTGTTGGCCCTTGGTTATGAAAGAAAGTGAAGATTAAGGGAGAAAAGGAAAAAATTGAATTGCGCAGAAGACACAGTGACTGATACTGGGTCGAAGTGAGCAAAAGAGAATAAAATACGAAGCGAAGTAAGATAAAGTAAGTCGTTGGACAAGGAAATCAAGGATGATAGATTAGCAAGGAAGAGGGATTGTGGACAACTCAGCAAGCGAAAGAATATATCAAAAGATGCTTTGAAGCACCACGTGTGAAGGAAGGAAACACAGGCTGACGAAGCTCTGAAAACATGGGTCAAGTTGACCTAGGGTTTTAGACACCTAGGGTTTTGACACTTAGGTTTCAACCTAAGGGTGTCTAAGATCTATTGTAATGTATAAATAAAGGTCTAAAGGACCTGGGATGGGTTGGTGCTAAGTTGGTTGAGGGTTCATTGTTATTGTATGATAGAGTGAGTACTACTGTGTGAGAGAGAAGTGTTGAATGAAATAACCTTCTGGTATTGTAAGATCTTCAGTTGGGTGCGAAGATCAACCCTGCAGCTGGGTGCGCAGGGAGGGGAGAGAAAGAGAGAGAAGAAGAGAAGATCCGCTTGCTAAGAATGTAGATAAGAACTATATGCTTCCATCTTAATATATCATACAACACAGTTCTGTGGACGTAGCCCTAGGGACAGGGTGAACCACGTATATCTTGTGTTATGTGTGATTGATGATGTGTTCTTTGTCATTTAATATACAATTATTGTGATATTGTGTTAGATCTGAAATGTAACTTGCGCAGTAGGCTTACGGAAGATAAAGGATAACTAGGTGGTTGTGTGTTGTTGTTGTGAATACACTATGCATTTCCTTTGGTTGTAGACACATGTGTCCTGTAACCCCCTATAGCTACTTCAGGTGACATTACATCTGCTTCACAGGTGTTGCCAAAAGGGCAAGTAGTTAGGGCTTGTTGGTGCGTTGTTAGATCTGAACCCTGGGTTTTCCCTTGTGCCAACATACATCTTCAATCCAAGAAAAGGAGTGATCTTGCTTTAGAATATTATGAATTGGTTTGACCATTAAAGCAAAATAAGGAACAAATCTACAGACAAAGTTAATAATTCCCATAAAGGCTTGAACCTCCTTTTTGGAAGCGGGGGTAGGAAGGCTTGGAATAGAAGCGATTCTTTCGGGATGTATGCTGATTCATGAATAATAAAAAATATTCCCAAGGATATTTCCCTTGGTAACACCAAAGATAGATTTAGAAGGATTTAAAGAAATACTGAACTTTTTTCACCGCATGAGAACTTTTCTTAGATGACCAAAATGATCCAACTGGTTTTTTGAATAAACAGTCGAGTCATCAAGATAAACCTGGATAATCTTACCGATTATATCATCAAAATCTATCTGCATAGAACTTTGGAAAGTGGCACCTGCATTATATAAGACAAAAGGAATGCATTCATAAGAAAATGTTCCCCAACATGTAGTGAAAGTGGTTTTGTACCTATCAATCCTTTTTACCTTGATCTGATTGTAACCAGAGAAATCATCAAGTAAGGACATCATTTGGGACCCTGCAAATTGCTGAAAAATCATTTCCATTTTAGGGAGAGGAAAATGGTCTTTTATGCTCGCTCTATTCAATGTGTGGAAATCAACGCACAGTCAGATATGACTAGTTTTTTTTCGAATGGGTACGAAATTGGAAGCCCACTCTGAATACTTAACCAGGAAAATTATACTAACTTTCAAAAGTTTTTCCAACTCCTTCCTAATAGTATCCTCAAGGGCAGCGTTAATGAGTCTTTTTTATTGCCTAATTGGTTTTATCCCTTCCTTGATAGGAATGGCATGTTGTATGAGAGAAGGATAAAAACCACGAAGATCCTCATATGACCAAGCAAAAACATCTTGAAATTCATGAAGTAAATTAGTGAATTTCAACTTTTCTTCATCAGTACATTGGGCACCTATCTTAAGATTCTTGGGGGAATCAGGTGTTCCAATGTTTAAGGAAATGGTTTTACCCACTTTCCTTTTTTACTCCTCTTCTTTATGTGTTTCTTTGTTTTCTACATCACTCGATGAAAATGAACTTTTTAGAGGAGTCAAGCCTTTCGGAATTTTGTTGTTTTCCATGGAAATAATCTCCTTGGGATTAAATGGTTCATTTGTATGAAATCACAGATACCTTCATCACTAGGGAAGACCTACCATGACTCTACATTGTCAGGAATATGAGGACGATATAAATATTGAAAAGTACAATCAGGTCTTTGAGGAAGACGTTGCCGAGTAGGAGACGTTGCAAACACAACTAACCTGCCAGCCATTGAATTAAGTTCCCTTTTAAGATGAGTGGTGTTAAATGATAATAAGTTCAAGATAAGCATATAAATAGATTGGGTGTAGAATTTCATCAACTCATTGTTCATAGAGTATATTTTACGTAGAAGGTTTACAACAAGTTTAGAGTCCCCAAAAACTGTAAGGTGTCCACAACCTAAATTATAAGCATGTTCAATTCCTAGCAATAATGCTTCAAACTTGGTAACATTATTCGTGCAAGCAAATTCTAGTTTATAAGAAAAGTTGTGAATTTTACCTATAGGTGAGTATAAGATAATTCTATCTCCATTAACTTCGTTGGAGCATGAGACATCGAAGTGCATGTGCCACATACCATCCGCCAGGTCAATTTATTCTAGGGCAGTGTCACCCTCATCCGCAAAGATGGAGTACACTCCTAATTCTTCCTCGACATAGTTTAAGTTAGGTTGTGGAATACTCTCTATGTATGGTGAGATTATTCCTTCCCTTAGGACTATGATATTATTTCCATTATAAGGAACATAGAAGTGTGTTCCGTCAAGAGAAATATATCCACATGTCAAGTCTTTCCAGTCTCTTCCTAAGATGATAGAATAGTTACTTATTGGCATGTAAATTACCTGGATGTTGAGGGTCATCCTTATTTCAAGATGTGCATACAGAACCAAAGTCACATCTTTGATTTTATCTATAGTCGACTATTGTAGACTATTATATGAGAGATTTATTATATAATTTTCATTAGTACATGATAAGCCTAGCTCTTCCATAATAATTTTCAACATTACGATTGGGCCTGAACCATTGTCAATTAGGAAAAATTGGGCTATTTTATTCATAATTTTTATAGAAATGAAAAATGGAGGGTTTTTTACAGGGTGTCTAAAATTATTTACACCTACTTTATTTACAATAGAATCCTCTTCTTTAGCCTCTTCAGAAAGATTGGATATGGTGGAGTCTTTTCCTTCCATAAATTTTTTGAGATGCTTTTGTTGTTCAGGATGACAACCATGTCTAGAAGAGTAGCATCGGCCTTGATATTAACCAATTGGTTGAGAATGTTATATATGGAAGGGGGAAGAGGGGAGGGAACTCCTTGACTATCAGGATTCTTGGTAGCCTGTACAATGGCAGCTTATGAAGATGAGCTTGGGCTAGAATAAGTACGAGGGGGATAATATTTTCCTTTTGAAGCATAGGATTTATTCCTAGAGTTTATGATCATGAAATCTTCCAGTTCTATCCAATCTAGAACAACAATGGTGCTTTCAAGATTTTTTCCAAATATTTTATCTCTGGCACTCTTCTTTACCTCACAAGTACTTTCCTCGTGATTTTCCTTACAAAAGTTACACCAAATGCGAGACATGATGGCTTTGGGCTGAAAGTGTTTTTCATTGGTATTCCTAAAAGGTGGTGAATAAGAAGATGATGCCCCAGGAGTAAGTGAAGGGAAATTTACTTTTCGCTTGTATGATATCATCTGATTGTTCATATCCTATACAAGTTATAGTAGGGAAGAAATGTCTATTTCTTTAAACGGGTCCCATTTAGAGAGACCTATTCTTTCTAGTTGTTCTTCATATTCTAGACAAGTATGCAGGGAAAAACCAAGGTTATCAATAGCCTTTTCTTCAAGCCTATGTCGATAAGAGGAAGCTAGATAATTATAGTAATGCATGAAATAAGCTTGGTTCTAGGGGCGAATAAGTTCGGGAATTTGATTATACAACTTGGAGAAACGAAGGTTGAAAGACTTAATAGTATCATCGTCCTTGTACACAAAGTTATTATATTCTCGTAGTTGTTCAACTGGGCTCTTAGAATACACATAAGTGGACTTAAACAAGTAAAGTAACTCTTCCCAAGTGGAAATATTTTTTTTTGGGGGGGATAGAAAAAATACTTTGTTGCTTTCCCTTCGAGAGAGTTAACAAATAGGCACATCCAAGTATCATTATCATTATCTCCTTTATTTTGACAGGCATTAGAGAATGCTACCAAGTGTTCATTTGTAGTGGCGGTATTATTTCCTGAAAACCTAGGTATATGCTCTTAAAATTTTGGTAAAGGACGAGTAGCAGGTGCTAGGTTCAAGGGAGAGGATACGTGCCACAGGGTGGTAGTAGCATCTTCCTTGAATTGGAAAATCCCATACTTCTTTATGATATTAGTAGGGTTGGTAGTAGATTGGACAAGAACCTGATGGATATACAAACTACCAATTACTGATGAGGTTGAAGGTTGAGATGATGAGGCACCTCCAGTACCACTAGATCCACCTGCAGATTCCATGTTTTAAATGATGGGTGTGGGTGATAAAGGTGAAGTAGACAAATCCAACAAATTTCTCTTTAGAGTACCTTGTTGGGTTGACAAAATAACTTTCCTTCTTCCTATTTCAACAATAGGAGTGATTTCAAGAGACAATCCTCTTCTTCTCTTAGAGATTTAAGGATTTGAGGAGATGAAAAATAAGATCAACAACTTTAGGAAAAATAGAGCTACAGTTGATTCCTAGGCTACCTTTGTTTGGCCTCCCATCGTTCACGAATACTTATGTCTTGTTCAATTACTTCCTATGAGCGTTCAAGCTCAGCCAGGGTATTAGCGGTTTCTAAGATGGTGTTGAATGAAGTTAAGGAAATGTTGGTTTGGTCTTTAAGACCGTTCTCAATATTGGGTTACCTTGCAGCAGGTACTATCACGAGGAAAAGAAAACAGTCAAAGAATCAAAATAAAGCAAAAATATTCAATGATAATTATGAATAAAATCAACTAGAGAGATGTGGAATATCTCCCTAGTATGGTCGCCAAATAAATGTTGAGGAAAAGGTATGAATTACCTTACTCAATCATTTTCATATCTTTCCTGGATAGGAAAATATAGTTGGGAATGTCACCTGTGGGTTTATAGCCTCAAAATACTCTCTCAACCACAAGTATTAATTACAAGCACTAAGGATGATTTATAGTTTAAATATGTTGCAAAAATAAAATAAAATAAAATTATGGAATGTACACAGATTTGCGATTAATTAAACATGGAGATCAAAAAGTGAAAAGTAACCAAGTCACAAATACACATATATGAGATAGAATATAAATCTGATTTTATTTCACTCTTAGATATCAAAAATGTTTTCTCTTTACAAAACCCCTGCAAGGGCATGGACCAAAGTCTGATTTAGAGATCTTCGAGGAACACCATACAAAAAGACTTTGACAGTAAAGTAAAACTCAAATTAATAATCTGGATCAACTTTCCACAAATAGCTACCAATTTGACTCTGCAAGATATCATTTATCAGCCATGAAACTTAATTCACAAACATACAAGAATACACATATTATCAAGAATGGATCAACACCTCTAAAACAAGCTTATGAAAAGTGTGGATTAGTCTTGAACCTTGTTGTCTACAATAAGACCCTATTGTCAAGAAGAGAACTAGACTTTGAATAAACTTAGAAATGAATGGAAACTGAAACTATCTCATGTAACTAAAGTGAAAACCTTAGTCTTGCTTTCTCCTTCTATTCTCCCCTTGTCTCTTCTTCTCATTCATCTTTTATTCTTTGCAAATAAGTTGAAGTAGTTCAACTACTTTCTTTAGTTAAGTTGATTTAACTTAACTAATTATTTTAGGAGAAATAAATAATAATAATATAGTTAAGGGTCTTAACTAATAATAACTAGGTAGGTGGGACCCCTTGTGACTCCCATCATTTCTTTCTTTTGACTCATGAAATATAATACAAAAAAAATAATCATTTTAACTGTATGCCACCCTGGTAACTCCCTTGAATATATTTCAAATTGGATATTTAAATATCCGAAATAATTTAAATCATATCCAAAAAATAATATATGTGTCCATATTATCCACATTATCCACAAAATATCAAAACAGAGCTTGTTGTCCAAAAATACTGAAAACCATTGAGCATTATCTTCATCAACTGGAATCATAAAAAACATAATCTAAAAACAATATTTGCCACTTTGTGAGGCATTTTTCCTTTTTTCACTATTGTTTCCCTTAGACTTCTCGGAAGTAGCCCGTGGTTGATTGGACCCTTGGGGATGTATCTCACTGATCACATGGGAACAATAATCCTTAAAATGCATGTGGGAAGACACATATTTTGAGGAATCATTGGAGGGAGAAGAAGGGGAGGCAACTTCTTTTCCTTTGTCTTGCACAGGTTGGGGAATATCAGTTTTTAATCTCTTATTGGCGTGTGAAGACTGAACTGGCGAAACATCATGGGAAATATGGACATTGGGATTGAAAGGTGATGGTAAAGGCAACGACATAGTGGGACAACCATGATAGTGAGAGATAGGCTGGTTGAATATCTCTTGACAACCATCATTTGTGGGGACTTGAGGATGCAAAGACACATGTTGAGGAACGAGAATTCCATGGATATTCTGAGGAGGCTGAAAAGGGGGTCTTTCTGGTCGAGGGTGCATTATTCCATGGCCAAACCAATTAAAGAAACCAACTTGGAACAACTGATTCAATTCTTGAGGATCAGTGTCAAAATGGATAGAAAATCTAGGCCTCCTATGGCCTTAGTTCCAATTTCCTCCTGCCTCTTTTATTTCGTCCATTTTTTCCCATACCCAAAAAAATAATCCTGTAGCAGAAGTTCGTCAATAATGAATCTCTTAATAAACCATACATGACAGTATGCTTACATGAATAAAAAATTGGCTCAAAAATTGACATGATATTCATGCAAATCCATCTATAACAAACCATTCATTAATTGCCATGTGAATAGGAGGTGATAGGGTTCATGGGAAATATGGAGGGAGTGTAGTTAACGAAAAATGGTAGAATTATAGGGAATGCATATACGAATATTGTTCATCAATTAACCAAAAATTCAACTGTGTATAAAAATATCAAAATATCAGTCACCAACCCTTGCTATGTTATCCCTTTGTCGCTTCTACACGGACTTTTCCTTTTAAATTTATATCACAAAACATGGATGCAATAATTGAAATCGGGATTATGAGGGGAATGTAATTAGTGAAAAAATATAGAATGATAGGTAATCAATATGGATATTGTTCAATTGAAACAAATCAAAACATGCTACCTTAAATGCAATCCAAACATATCTCTATCCAGACTTTCAAAGTTTAACAAGTGTTCCTTTTCCAAAACAATAATCCAAACTAGTATTTTCTTTGACAAATTTGCTTGCTGGCTTCCGAATTATTTACAAAATAATATGTATGCCTAGAATTACTTAATCACAGTGACCATTGTATCCACGTTATCATTATACGACATCCATAACGAACAACATCATAATTGCTATAGTAAACAACAATATCCTTTGATCCATAACCATAATATTAACTCCAATACTTAATCCTTTAAAACCAATAGGGGGACGTATAATGTTTACAAAAAAATCATATCCATCATTAATTTAACCACTGTTCAATGAAATCATTTTGGAAGTTATCACTCTTATTTGGGCTTCAAACATTTCGAACACAACTATCCCTTTTATACAATCAACATAATAATTGAACCAAAATTAACATTCAATATTTTGAACACAAGCTTCAAATGAATGGGTGGGTATAGATCTCTTCCAGAATTACGAAACAAGGGACCAATCAAAATCATTCCCAAGTAACCGAGCATAGACAATGCTCCCATCAACTTCAAACTAGAGTAAATATGATCTAAATTTTATGTTCATGGTTTAAGATATCAAGTGGAAGAGACAACATGAGGTTCGACAAGGGAGTTTGGTAGTTGAATGGCACAGACAGTTGAATACGTAGGTAACCTATCATAATTTACCATAGAAACAATAACATGCAATATTCCTCTCGACTATATGGGTTTCAAACAATAGACTACAAGTTCCAAAAGAAAAACAATTGAAGCCAACCCCTTTTAACAACACTACATAATGAGCGACCAAATATAAAATTGTGCCCAACCAAAAAGCACGAATAGTGCTTTCATCAACATATGGGTAGCATTGTCTTCCTACCATATAAAATTAACCAGGCAATGGTGACGGTGAGGTCATAGCAAGCAAGCCAACAACTGAGGGTTTTGCCAAGACAAGGCATGAAATGCTCCAATCTTTAATTGTAGTTCACATAAAAAACCCACAGAGTCGAATATGGTGTGGGTATACTTAATCTCATAGACCAGTAATGTCAAGATAAAGGTGGGGTATTCGTAAAGCCCAGATTTTAGGCAGAGTGTGATAACCAATTTCAACAGATGGGATAAACTAAAAAAAAAAACATGGAAAATTTGGCTTCACTGCAACCTTTAATTAACAATTCCCTGCGAATGATTACACATAGCAAGGACCATGCGACCAACCTTTAAGATCCAACTATCCCAGAATGACCACCACGAGAAACCAAATATGCAACCATAACACATAGCTCCAAAAGATCATAACAACTTGAGAATCACATAGACCATGAGCAACCATAGCCAAAATTTGATTCAAATGCAAAGTAACTCTCATGGATGGAAAAGTAAGAAAACCCATACATGTAAATGTCTACATGAGGAGAAAAACCAAGACTGTATACTTCCTCCATGATCGAGAAAGGTGGAGAAATAACAACTACCAGAGCCAAAAATGAAAGAATGACTAGGGTGATGGGCTTGACGGGATTTTGACTGACATGAATTTACTACACGTCGCTTCTCCCTTCATATATTCATTGATTTTTTAGTACAAGCCAATCCCACTAGCCAACTCACCATATAACTACATTGAAACCATTAATCAACCAAAACCCCAAAATTGCCATATTACTTTTGCAAAGTGCGTGATAGTCCAAAGTTCACCACCCCATGCCAACATCAAATTATTTCAAAATTCATTGTGCTAGGAACACAACCCACTATGAAAATAAAACAATGCACATAACCATAGTAGCAAGGGTCAAGATCACCCAACCTTCGCCATGAACAATAAACAACATTAAAACTTGGAGTATAATTATTTCATTCAAAAGGGAAGCATTATCATATTTTATGAGAGACCATCCAAACCACATAGCTCCATGTTTTAATCATCCAAGCACCACAAAAAACCAAAGACATTTTAAACCATGATTTGAAACAAATGAACTGTAGAGAACCATGTTGCTACCATCACATAGGAAAAAAAATATATATAAGCGTTGCATATCAACCATATTTCCACGAGTATAACAAAGGGGTCCCACCTACTAGTATATTATTAATATAAATAGATAATAAATTTTTGCAATCATTTGTGAGCATATTATTGATAGTTTCATTTTTAAGCATCAACACTGTTCTTCACAGACTATTCCAGGTCTAGAATCTCCTCCTCCTCCATAGATGCCTTTACAGATCGAAAAACCAGAGCCCCCGCCTCGTATTCCAAAAGGAGTACTCAAATTCTCTACGCACAACACTAATGATAGAGGTGCCCAAAATTAATCTATTATTGAGGATCTAGGTCAAACCACTTGCATGATGTCGACTCTGGAGGTACTCCAAACATGTCCTTCATAGAGGAATGCCTTGCTATTTGCGTTAGGAGATCTAGACCCCTGTGGCTCTAAGTTTATCAATTTTGATGTCACAGATATGACGCCTCACTTTCCTTACCACGTGACATTCGAAATCCACATGGATTACTCAAATTATACCATCAAACATACTATTATTGATGAAGGCATTGCAACATGCGTGATGTCCTTAACTTGTTGGAAGTCCATTGGCTCTTCGAACCTCTCTCAATCTCTAACCATGTTGACCACATTTGAAGGTTATTATTTTCGTCCCCATGGTATTATTCCTGCATTCCCAATCCAGTTAGGTGGCAAGACGGTTGAGGTGGATGTCGAGGTAGTTGATGTGCCCCTTGACTATAACTTGTTACTAGAACATAATTGGACTTATGATATGACTGAAGTCGTATCGTCCATATTCCGTACTCTGTATTTTCATCACAATGGGAAAATTGTGTTGATCGTTCAGTTGTCCTTTGCGTAAGCTAGCCCCAATGCATTGGTTGGAACATCGATCCCCCTGATCAATGATTCTCAGCAGGATACTGAGAATATTGGTGTCGAAATGTATTCATCCCTTATGGGTACCTTTGATTTTGTGGCACCAATTCATCATATCTATGCCATTTCCAGTTGGTCTGCTTCATCAATGAGGTCATTCCCTTTCCGCACTTCATATTTTAACGATCCTTGGACCTTAACTTCCTCGACTGCATCTTGTGAAGGTCAGTTACATACTGGAATGGATATGCCACTGTCGGAGGAAGAGATAGTGTATCAGGTTTTTCTTGACTCTTATGCCAACCCAAATCATGTCACCTCACATACAGATGAGGAGGATTCTGTTTTTAAGCTAGTATGGGCCACTTCGTCGTATTTCTCACATGACTATTGTTGACGATTAAAATCACAATGAGGAATTTGGCCCACAAAGTATTGCTTAAGCCCTATTATTTAAACTATTCTAATAATATAATACTAGTAGGTGGGATCCCCTTGTAGACTGGAGGCTCAAAGATAGACATATCACACATTTTTCTGTTGTTGTTTCGACGCTCCTTACATAGTCCTATATGGTTTAGAATGCAGTCTTGGTTTCTTTTTGACTTAGTAACAGGTGGATGATGCATTTTATGGGATTTGTCTATAATTCAAAGCATTATTTTTTTTTGTTATGATGGGCATTTATTTACAGTTGCTATGATCTAACCATGTCACAAATAGTTATGATCGACTACCTGGCCACATATACACAAGAAATATGTTAGTAACAACATAACCAAAACAAATAAAGAGAACTTATAAAAAAATCCAAAAGGGAAAGGATGTATGTTTAAGCTATGTTAAGGGTTATGTGCAAATGGAAAAGTAAAAGATGTTAGTGTTAGTCCTAACTATTATATGGTTGGTTAGTGGCTATGCGATTTTCATTTGATTTCTTTTTGGGCGCATATCACATTTAAATACATATGATATGGTATAAATCTTGGCAAAGTTTAACATGTGATGTTTTGGTGGCACATTGGGCAAGGAATATCCTCGTAGATTTCAATGGTTTAGGAATTGAATACATGGTTAAATGATATGGTGAATGTTTGGTTGTCTTGTACTTCATAATTGAATAGGATAGGAGATGGAAGTGTTGTGAAATAAATGCACGTCACTCCATACTCCCCCCATTGGTCGTCACCTTAGTATTGTTCCTTGTTTCATTTCTCTCTATTGGTGGTTAAGCTCTGCATTTCAGGATTGGGAAGAAGAATGATCGGCTAGCTCGCCATTTTAAGATCTTTGTTACAGGTATGGTTCTTTTTCACTCCATCCATGAATTATGCTCTATGTATGAACAAACAATGGCTCAGTAATGCTTGGTTTTGTGTGTTCCTAAGAATTTCAACTGTGTAAATGCATGTTATTTCTCTCTGATATGACTGTGTAATTGTTCGAATTGCAAGCAAAAGAATTGTTTTGTTGTTGAGTTTTGCATTCACCGGTTTCTATGTCGGTTAAAATCGTGGTGGGTCTCTATGGATATTAAGTGAATGTGGTATTATTTATCTGTGTTAAAATGGTGGAGGGTTTCGCTCTGTGTATTATTGTTGGTTGTTCCCTCACAGTCATGAGTGTAACCCTATCCAGTCGCATTCAGATTGTCATTCGGTTGCTGTGTATTTTATTCAACCCAAATTCATGGTCATGGGCTCATTCTCATTATCTTGGCACCAAAGTAACCTGAGGTCCAGTCTTTGGGTGGCCATAACATTGATATATACTACATGGTTGTGGGGTGATATAAATTATGCCTTAGTGTTATGCGTCCTCACTAGTATTATTGTCAAATGGTTCGACTCTTAAGAAAATAGAAATGGGTTATATCTCTGTGTGTTCTTTGTAACTGTCACTATTCAGTTAACATTAGCCTCTCCTATGTAGACGTAAAATTCACTATGTGCATTGACATTTTCTACCCTACCCGTCATTTTCTTCTTATGTGGATAATTGTTGTTCCATTGCCCAGACTGAGAGTTATAAGGAGACCCTATGTCTTACTACTGTGTCTGTATCGAAAGGATTTTTCATGTGGTTGATATGTCTCTCATGACCTCTAGTTCTCTGTGCTATTGTTAAATGAGCACGCTCTTGATTGACTCCTTGTATTGGTTTTTGACAGAGACCGACTTTAAATCTCCAACTGTTCTTCTTCCTGTCGGCATCTTCTTGGTTGTCAAATATTGGTTTATCAAGTGGAGTGGTTATGGAATTTTTCCTTTGAGTCCGTATCTCATCTTTCTATGATTAAATTGATTGAAAAATTACAATTGGGAATGGAAAATAATATGCAGTTGAGGGTTGTCTTATTTTCGTTATGCTTCCACTCACTATGTTCTTACAATGTGGTCTTAATTGCAAATTGGAAACATGTGTGTGTTTTTCTAGGCCCGATCAGTGTTATAGCTAATTGTGGGTTTTATGGTCACTGTTTGTAATTGGTTTTGTTCACCTTGCATATATTATTGAATCATCATGCATATTATAAATGGTTCCATCGACAGTGATGACACTAAGGTTTTATGGTGATTGTGATTTCGTTGCAAAATCTTATTGGTTGATATGATGAATAATTTGTGTAATCGGGCATGTTTTGGAAGTTTGTTCGTATTTGGAAAGGGACCCGTGTATATTTTAATTTGGGCCGATTGTGAATTGGTATACAATGGATGTTATTTTTATAGTGATGCATTATGGGATAGAGGTGGATCAATATTGCTGTGCATTTTCTTTAAATTCTTAAAAGGAAAGAAAAGAAATTAAAGACCAAGCATTTTCTTAACAGGTTTGTTGAATGGAAAGTTGTTTCTATTATGAGTATGATTGCATAGACTATTCTAAATTGAGAAGTTTTGGAAATTTAAATGTTGGAACAACGAACAGTTTGATACATAGTAATTGTTGATACGGTGTTGGTGTTTTTTTTATTGATTTGTATAGAGTTATGATTATTGATTACTTAAATTTTTTTATGAACAATATATGTTATTTCCTTACCATTCTCTAACTTTTACGCACATTACAAATCCCTTCACATTCCCAGATTCACTATTCACGCCCTGTTCTTAAAATTAAATTATAAGTGAATGAAAAGTATGTATTATAGCAATTGAAGGATGACACAGAGATGAGTTACAATTGATATATTTTGTTATTACAACACAATTGATTGTTTGATGATTTGTTGAGCAGTAATCATGATCTATTCCCTTTCATTTTATCACTTTTCTCTCAATACAACCCCTCATATATCCCATAACCCTTATTCACCCTCTGTTCATTGACAAGCATTAAACGATTTTTATGGATTGGATTGCATGAGTCTGATGTGTTGCTGAGCCAAAATTTGTTTCATATTTAAAGAGATGTCATGTATGGTTTGTTGAAGAAAATATTTGCTAATAAAATCTACATACAGGAATCAGCTTCTTCAACAGAGGAAGCCATGTTTGGAATAACAAGGGAAGAGTAAATTTGAACAGGGGCCCTAGAAGGCCAAGGTTTTCGATACATTTTGATGCAGATCCACAAGAGTTGAACCATCTTTTCCAAGTTGGGTTTTTCAACTCGATTGGACAAGGGGTGGTCTAACCTAGGCTAGAAAGGCCTCCTTTCCAACCCTCGCATGTCCCTGTTATCCTAGTTCCCCCTCATGTCTCATTACAACCTGAAGTCCCTAAAAATGACGGATGACAAGAGATTGTCCACCCGACAGTCTCCCAACATCGTGGCTGGCCCAATTTTTTTCTACCT
>ML874452.1:10343-29321 GCA_009831015.1 Picea engelmannii | reverse complement strand
GACGCTGTCGGCTTTTGGCAGACTCTGGAGTGCCCATTCCCACTGCTTTGGAAGAGTACTGCCGGCCATTGCCCTCCCTATCACTTTGATTGCAATGGGAAGCCCTCCACACTTATGACACACACGCTTGGCCATATCTTCATAGATGTTTGCGGCCGGAATTCCATTGTTAAAGGGGAAAGCATGATATGCAAACAACTTCCAACTCTCTTCTTCAATCAAGTCCTCCATTGTTATTGTGTATTTATCTGCAATTCCAATCTTTAACAGTGCAGTGCGATTCCAGGAACTGACAATAACTTTAGACTTGGAGCGCTCCCTTACAGGCCGCTGTACACCCAATTCTTCCAGCAATTCCGCAGCACGCTCTCCCCATACATCATCCAAGAAAAACGCAAAACTGTTGCACTGCTGCAATTTCTGATTCAACCATAATTTCACACCTTCTTCATCCAGATTCTGGTCCGAATCTAAACCTTCTTGTAAGGATATTTGTGTACGGAGTTCATTTCTAAGACTCTTAACAGACGGACATTGCGAAACAGTCAGCCAAAGTAGTAAACCCTCGTTGAAGTGATTGCGTACCTTTTCACTATTGAAGAGCGTCTTGAGAATCAGAGTTTTCCCGGATCCACCCTTGCCAAGCACGCCAATGTTCTTAGCCTCTGCATCTTTGATCACCAAATCTTCGAGAACTGAAAAGGCTTTCTGTTGTCCCACGATAAAAGGTTCGTCGATAAGCTTCATCTCTGCACAGCTGGTTGGAGCAAGACCGCCATGGGAAGTGCTTGAAGAAGGCTTGGCTTCTAAGCTTTCCTTAATCTGCCCAAGATCCTTCTGGATTTGGGCCAATTCTGCCAGCTGATGCAGACCCCCTGCCCTCGGGCCGAGATCCGCTACAGGATCGTTCTTCCTATCGGATCCATAGAGCTGGAGTAGCTCTTTCGGCCTTCCTTGAGACCCAGCGAACCCGATCCACAGGTCCTTCCCTCGAACCTCCACCTGCACGAACATGCGTCAGGAACAAGTTGTCATCTCCACATGGCTTCCAACATGACTGTTGCCTTTTCCCGATATGGAATTTTGGATTTCGGGACTTCCTAAGTCCTGATGTCGAGAGCCTCAGCCTCCTCAATCCTCCGATCTCCGAATTATCGAAACACCGAAATGGCTTTTCATATGGCCGCTTTTCCTTGTGACCGCAGTCTTCTTCGGGACTTCCAATATCAAGAGCCCTGGCTCTTAGTTCTCTGGGCGGCCAAAGTGTCGATCCCCGAAATGCCCGAAATGTTGATCCCCGACTTTCTTCTCTCAAAGGGTGTGTCGCGTCTCGCGACTTCAGAACTCTCGATGTCAAGCATTCCGACTTTATGTTTGCGGGATTCCCGAAATGCCGAATCCCGATATCCCGATGCCAGGTGTGACCATAGCCCCACTCTTCTATGTCGCGTTTCGCGACTTCAGGGTTTTCATCCCCAAGAGACCGAATAACTTGTCTCCAGGACTTCCAAAATCCCAAATCTCGTTATGCCGAAATGCCGGCTTCCTATCGCGTCCCTTCAACGCTTCGGGGTTTCGCGCTCCGGGACTTTACGATTCTCGACGACACTGATCACTGGTCCTTCGAACTCCCAGTGTCTGACTTCCCGGTAGCTCCCCAATCACTGCCACACATCCTCCACAAATGAACGGCTCTGATCGCTTCGGGACTTCGCAAGTCGCGAAGTCGAAAGACTCCTCTTCTCCGCTCTTCAGTGCCCGAATCCCCGAGATACGAGGATCTCATGACACACATCCTCCACAGATGGACGGCCCTGATGTCTTCGGGACTTCGTGAGTCGGGACTTCCTCTGTCTCATGACCCTTACCTCTCAGACTATCGATGTCCGAAGCTCTGATGGCTTTCGCTGTTTCAGGACATTGCAGGTCCTCTCCTTTGAGCATCCGAGGGTTAAACCTCGTGCAGCTCCTGCCAAATCCGACAAATATCGACGATTTGCATGAGATCTGACAGATCACGATCTTTCCTGCTGCGCTCCTCGTGCTGTTGCCTGTACGTGAAACTTCAACGGTCCAGATCTTCGTTCTCTGCTCGATCCGACGGCAACTGTGCTCTATCCTTCGCCTGTGCTTCTCCCCAAATTGGAAGATTTCCCAAGTATCCAAGGCCTTAGTCTTTGCTCAGTTCTGCGAAGCCTGATTCCTCAGTTCTCGCTTGTATTTGAAGGACGCTGTCCCTCCTGAAATTTCTCAAACTTTGAGCTCTGCACTCCTTGCAACTGTTGTTCTGTGCTTAAAGGCAATATCCCTCCTGAGCTTTATCCTCCTCTGAAACCTTGAAAGGTTTCTTCGACCTCTGTGATTCCTTGCAGGGTCCCTACGCACACAAAGGTTCTATCTGTCCTGAGCTTCAGGACTTAGAATAGGTCCTCACTCTCGCTCCCGCTCCTGTGCTTGACCTCCTGAACTTCTAGACTTGAAACAAAGTCCTCCTGCGATCACTCCTTGAGCTTGACAAGCCTCCAGATGGCTATCTATCAACCCTTAACTTAGGTGTTGGCTTGGTGCATTCCTTGCACAGGTCTTCGTCCTCTATGAGCTTCAACTACTCTGACACCAATGGTCTCTGTCCCTTTCTCTCTCTCTGAAGGGATATAAGTGCCCTCTTGGCAACTTATGCTCAAGCACTCCTTGCTGAGCCTGCAGGGTGTTCAGTAACCCTGTGAAGGTCTCCTTGACACTTCTCTGTTCCAGAACTCAAAGGAGTTCTTCCTGTGCTCCTTGGCACTTGCTTGATGCCCTCCTGGCAAAGTCTCCTGCAGAATCTCTCAGCGACTCTGTCTTCTATCTGACCTCAAGATAGAGTTCCTCCCGTGCCTTCAATGCTCATGCTCAACGCCCTCCTGGAAGAGCTTCCACAGAATCCCGCAGTGATTCTGTCTTCTCCTCTGAATTCAAATAAGAGTTTTGTTGTGCACTCTTTGCACTCGCTCGATGCCCTCCTGACAGAGCTTCACAGAACGTTCAACAGTTCTATCTTCCCTGTGCCTTCCTCTGCATAGTCTCACTTACAAGGTATTCAGCAACCTTGAGGCTTCCTCCTGAGTTTAAGACTTCAGTTAGTGTGCCCTTCTGGCACGTCCTTGCCCAAATTCCATAGAATTTAGGAGTGCATCTATGCACTAGCTTTTAGAACCCGTAGTGTTATGTCACACCCTCTTGGCATGAAGCCTCAAAGAACCCCAAACCTAAAATCAAATAACCTACAGAAAGAAGAATCTATCTGTCCCTGCAAATGCATACCGACACACATCTACAGCATATGAAAACACATGGAAACATTCATTCAACACATACAAAATAAAATGCAGGAAAAACTGCTCATTTGTATTCGTATGAAATTGCCTCCTTTACAATGTGTTTATGAGCTTAGACTTTGACAGAGTCTCACTCCTTCTCTATCTGCTCTCTTTTGCAGACTTATTCTCTAATCGCTCTAACTCTAAACAAGATCAAAATCAAAAGATCTTTTACATGAGGAAGCTCTTCGAGCTGTTCCCTCCATCTCACCTACCCTATTCAATTACATTGAATGAGCTGTCTAGTCTAGATCGGATCTAGATCCAGCCTTACAACCATTTAAGGCTACCTATATCTAAAGCCTGCGCATACACATGGTTTTATGGCTCCACGGCCTTACAAGCATTTAACACCATTTATTCAAATTCAAAATTTGAACAACCAAGAGGGCTGCGCCTCTCTCCATCCTTTGCATGCGTGCATATGCTGAGCTGGTTGGCTGGCTTGGGAGCGATGCTCCTGCATCACCAGCTCAACCAAAGGAGCCAATTTGAGATGTTTGTTGATATGTAAAATCAAACGGGAGATCTTCATACTAGTTTGATAACGAAGAACAATGTTACACGTTGGTATTGTGCAGCGTCGCACCATTTCTGATGCTTCTTGGAGAAGGGCATCTAAATCTTTAAGCCATCCACTGACGGCGGAAACCTTATCTTTCTTCTTCTTGTTTATTGCCTGGCGGTATTTGTGGATCTGCTTAACGATAGGCTCGATTTTCATTACAAGATCTCTACGAGATACCATTTCTTTCCTGCAGCGAAATGCAATGCTTATGCGATCAAGTATCTGCTGGATTGCTTTGTCAATACCCGCAGTAGTAAATCCAGAGACAAAACTAGGATAGGCATGTTTTTTATTCAAAAACTCCCTTCAAGATATATGCAATCCTGTATATAACACAACAAAAACACTCCCACAAAAATTTCAAAATGACACTTTTGACTCCTAACACAATCCTTTGAGGAAGAGGAAGATGACAGATTTGTAATTTACTCCACAATAGCAGCTACTATGCGTACCAGTATATTTATCACTGAACTACTTGATGTCTAGTGGTTGCCTTAATTACGCCGAAAGGCGTACACCTATTGATAATGGGCATAATTAATGATCTTTTAACCTTATTTAACCTTAAACCCTAATTTGATGACTATGCATTGAAGATGCTGGCATATTCTTAGTCGTCCTCCAAAATCAATGAGTCAGATTTATTGTTCATAACTTTCTTGCATTTATCAAGGCATCCGTTAACATGTTTACTTTTTAACATTTACCTAACCACATTAAAAAATTATTGTAAGCATATGTAATTGCCACGCTTAAATGATTAAGTAAAATTAAACCATGGCATCTAAATAAATGCCCACGTTCTGCTTCTGAACCCGCGTTCCATTTATCAACCATTTATGGTGCTCATCAATAGAGATTCTGTGTAATGTCTGGTAGCATTTTTTGTATATGCATGACCGATGTCATTATTCGTAACCATCCGGCTAGCCGGCTGCCACATCTGTAGTGGAATACTTCTTCTAACTTTCCAGACGGATTTTGATCATTTCGTTGCCATTTCCATACCTTACAGAGAGGGTTGGATGCTGCATACTCAATGCAATTAACCTGAAACCTTGGCAGACGCAGGATTGGATATAGACTTTCGGTGTTTATTTGTCATAAATTATATATGACTGTGCTAGTTTATAGGAAAATGGACCATACAAGTTATTTGTAATAACCGAGTGCGCAGAAAAAGTTTATTTTTTTTTAATGGATAAATTGCTCATCAATTACGCATCAAATGTAGTAAAAAAATCCTAGAAAATTGTGATCAAAATCAAGGAAAATGCTTAATACATTTAATAAAATTGCTGAAAATATCAATTTTGATTCGTCGTTTGGATTTCAAATCCTTAACCTAGTCCCCATATAGTGACCGTTCAACCCTCTGACATGAACCCGCAGCTCGAAGCGACCAAGAAATCCGGTGCCCACAATTCTGCCACGTTTCGTGGCTGTCACGGAGTAAAACTAAAGCGACCAAGAAAGCCGGCGCCCACAATTCTGCCACGTTTCGTAGCTGTCGCGGAGTAAAACTAATGAAAGCGTGTGATATCATTGAAATAAATCTTTATATGCAACTTAAATAACCTTGAAATTTCTAATCCGCTTAGTTTAAATGTTCATATTTTTTTGGTGTTTTTACAGGCATATTTATATTTTCTGATCAGTTTGAACTTAAATTAGGTTAAGAATTGTTGGAACTCCAGATTTAAGTGATTGAGTCTATATTACTCATGTGTTCTGAAGGTTTTTTCACGGTGCTAAATCTATATATACATTTAAAAATGCAATTTAAACAACAAAAAATAATAATCTCACAAAGATTAAAAATTCAAAAAGTCAAATGTTTAGACAAGGATTTTCCAATCTATTAAAGACTAGCACTAAGAGGAAAGCCAAGAAAGAAAAAACCATTTTTTTCAGTTAATGTCTTTATGTATATTTTTATTTTTCTCTTTATATTTCTTTTAATTTAGCTTAAAAATATAGGAATTTTCTGAGAAAAAAATTTAAATAAAAGTTAAAAAAAAATGAAAATTAAAAAGGAAGAAAAATTATTTAGATTTTTCTATCTTTAAATTGATAAATATTACAAATAATAAAAAAAAACCCACATCTTAAAAAGAATAACAAAACATAAGTTATTTAGAAAAAGTTATTTAGATTTTCTAAATCATATAAATATTACAAATAAAAGAAAAAAAAAAAGCCTACATTTAAAAAAAAATCTAAAACTTAAAAAATGAGAATGAAAACAAAACAAAAGTTATTTAGAAAAAGTTATTTGGATTTTTTAAATGATGTTTCTGTGTGGTTATTCTTAGTTTTTTTGGGTTTTGTTTTGTCTTTTAAATGATATTTTTATTGCTATTTACTGTTTTTCTAAATAACTTTTATTCATCTTTTTCTTGTTTTTTGTTTTTATTTTTAGTCTTTTTAAATGACATCTCTACTATTATTTAATATATTTTTAACTAATTTTTTTTCTGTCATTTTTTAGTTTTTGTTTTCATTTTTCTTTTATTTTTTAAATAACATTTATATTGCTATTTATTTTTATTTTTATTATTTTTTTCTTTTGTGTTTTAATTTTTTTTCTTTATTTAAAAAACAAAACAAAACAAATTAAAATTTACAAGAGAAAGCTTTCATTATTTTGCTTTTGTGAAGAAAAGATAAAAACATAAGAAAAAAAAATGAAAAAAACAAAAGATCATTTAACAAAATAAGAAAAAAGGTTATTTAATAAGATAGTGAAAAATAAAAATGGTAATTGAATTTTTTTTATGATTTATTTTAATTTAATATAATAGAAAAAATAATTAAAAAAAAGTCACAATTAAAAATAAAGTCATTTAATGTGATAGAAGAAAAATAAAGCTAAGAAAAGAAAAAATGATAATCACAATTACTTTTCCTCTATCTTGTTAGATGACTTTTATGATATTTTTCCTCTATCTTGTTAGATGACTTCTATGATATGATTTTTTATGTCTTTGCCAAGAATAAAAGAAAATAATTATGATTGTGATTTCTCTTATCTTTGGACGAAGACCCAAGGAATAACATTAAGTAAAATCATTTAACAAAAAAAAAAGAAAATTGATTATAATTACAATTTTTTCTCTCTTTATCTTTATTTTTATTTTTTCATGTATTTTCTTCTCACAATGAATATGAAAAAAATAAAATAAAATCAAAACAAAACAAAAGACATCAACCATATTTATATTGAAATGACAACCCAAATAGAGTAAACATTCATACAAAAGGCATCAACCATATTTATGATGAAGTGACAACACACAGAACACACATTCATTGGTTTGTATTATGTGACAAATAAGATACGTGACTTTTTTCTACAATTATTAATTTTTACAAATTATAAACTTAAATAAATATAATATTTAATTACTTTAATAAAAATCATCATAATCATAGATGAAATTTAATTTAATTTTATTGATATATTTTGTACATATAATAGAAAGCTAAAAAATAAATATCTTTTAATTTATATAGGTAAGAAGATCAAACTTACAAAATTGAGGACTAATTTTGATTTTTTCTAATATTGACATTTTTTTTGTGTGAGTATAAAATATATGTTCTAGTAAGTGGAATGCTTTATAATGTAAAAAAATTGTAATTGTTTTATAATTTTTTTGATTCAATAAATTTGAATGTCTTAACATAATGAAAATATGACTTTTTTAATATGTAGAGGTTAGTGTCTAGTACATGCATTTTTTTTTTAATTATTAAGGAATTAACAAGTTACAAGAAAAATATTGATTATTTTTTTTTTTGCAATAATGAATTATGTCACAAGAAAATGAGAGAAAATAAAATATTTCTTTAAAAAATCACATGTTTGAAATATTCATAAACAAGTCTATGTATGTTTGCAATTACATCAGTTATTTGTAACATATTGTAACAAATTGAAAGATGAAAAAAATGTTGATTTTGATATGTTTTGTGCATTCCATGCCACCAACATGGTTACCTCAAATCCAAGTTTGATGTAAACATATAAGAAAAGACATGACACATAAAATGTGACTAATGGGTGAGATGACCTCTTAAGGGTATCCTTAGCCTTTATGTCGGGATATGGACACCATTTGGATGTTTTGAGCTCTTGGTATGGGTTTTGAGGCCCTAGACATAAGACCTTTGTGATGGTTTATGACCTTGTGCATGTTTAATGAGATATAAAACAAATTGTTGGGGTTTGAGTTCTTGTTTTTTTTGCATAAAAAAAATATTGGGCCATGAGACTCATTCATTCTACATAAAAAATCAAAAGTATGCATATATCCCATTTATGGGGTAATAATTTTCGCTACAATGCATTTAAGGTAGTTTGAGGTAGTGTACATGAGCCATGAGCCCTAGAGGAAACTATTAAAGCATATGTCTCTTGGTTTGGTCTTAAAACATGACCTAGACCATAGAATTCGATCAAATTAACTAAACTATCAAACTACTAACCATATCCTAATTGCAAGCCAAATATTAAATCTTTAAGACATCCATCAACCTTTAGAAAAACTTTAGGACAATTTGTATATCTTAAAAATACATAAAATTCATGAGCAAGGAACTTCAAGCTTGTTATATATAAAAAAATTGAAAGAGGTTTACATGTTATTCCTAACATATTAACTATATATTTAATCTTATAAGGCATGATGTATCTTGTTATTTGTCAAATATCAGTGATATATTTCACTTTAAACCTTTTTATAGAGTTTAAACGTTCTAAGAAATGTTTCATGAGATATTTTTGGAGGACATTTGCTCTAAATCTGATGAGAAATTGTTAGATCCACAAATTTGTGTGATAAGTACTGAATCGATTTTTGCATTCAGAAATTGATTTTAAACAACAAAAAATAATGATTTCTTGGAGATTTATTATGGTAGGATTAGAAACTTTAAATTTAATGGATAAATTGATCATAGTTTATGCATCAAATGTAATAAGAAATCCTAGGAGACCATCATCAAAGTAGGGAAAAAATGCTTAATACATTTAATAAAATTGTTAAAAATATAAATTTTGATTAATCTATTCATTATCTTAGCTTTCCAACCATATAAAATTTGGGCAAATCAATCACCAAAATTTTAAGATATAAACTCATAAAGTTAAATTTTCATAAATTTCAAATCCCTACCTAACTTGCTCCCCATATATAGACCGTTCAACCCTGTGAAATGAACCGACAACTGTAAGTGACCAAGAAAGTCTGCATCCACTATTGTGTCACGACTCATGGTTGCCAGTTAGTAAAACTAATGAATGCGTGTGATATCCGTTTTTGTCAATGCAACACAAATATCCTTTGAAATTTCACTTCGACTCACTCTTTTTTTTTTTTTTTAAGTAAAAAGGGAGGATCCTATTTAAATTATAGTTGCAGAGTTACATAGTCTGTTTGCGATGCTAGCTGTCCTGCCTGAGAAGGAAACTGAGACAGTTGGACATTATATGCCATTTGTTTCCAAGCAAACAAAATTATCAGAGTGTTGTCCTGCTCAAAGGAAACCAGGATGCCTTTCCATTAAGTTCAGTCTATATACTAAGAACCTAGTTACAACATGAATATAATCTAACTGGGCTAAAACCTTGTTCTGAAACAAAAAGTGATTGCTAACTAAGAACATCACTAAACCTTTTATCCAACTGGCTCGTCCTCGTCCCCGTGCCTTCGCCATCCTACAGGAAACGCGTAAGCTTGCATGCACATAGGGCACTACCTTTTCGGGAAGGTCTTGGAGTGCGCAGCATATAGCATGTCGAGTCGATGGTCGATTTGAGCGATACGTAAGATCTGATCGTCCAACATGCTTCGCATTTCAAAGATTAGTGCTAGGTACCCCGGGTTGGTGAAAGGATGTTGGTCCTGCCAATTACCCTCAACAGAGGCTAAGGGAAATGGCCCCTGTGCTCCTTCGCCTTCATTTACTTCACTGACTTGATGTACCAACTGGTTGTTCGGTTGAGTCACCTCCTCCAGAGGTGCACCAGTGGGTGACTCATTTTTCCCTTTTGTGCAGGACGATGTCTCTTCCTCGACATAGCAGGTGGTGAATTCCTCTATCAGGCGAGTTGCACTGTAGCCACGCTGTTTTCCCGAAGGTGAAATCTTTTCGTTAGTGCCAAAATCAGTGGGCGGATTCCAATTATCCGGGACTGTGAAAAGAGGGTGCTCAGGATAGCTTTGCATGGCCTCGTCCAGGGTGATCTCTTCCACATATGCCATTGGAGGCGTTCGAGGTTTCCCAGACTTCTTGTGTCTTCGCAAGGATGCCAAGGCCAACGCCTGCTTGAACTTCTTCTGCCTCTGCCTGCGTGATTCAATTGAGTACCAAGCTACGCCCCTACGTGGATTTCCTCATGCTCTGGGCATAATGAAGAACCTGGGGATGTCCGAGGTTCCCAGCGGGTGGATAGCCCTACTCCAAAACTCTGGTGGCTCTGCGAAATTCGGCTCTGCTATATTCAAATGCCCCTCAATGCTGTCGAGGTAGGTGATAAGGAGGAGGATGACGGTGACTTCCATGGCCATTAAGGCTGGCTTCCTAGTTCTCTGGTGCGCTGTACTGTTCACTTGCGCGAAGGGCCTCGTCTCCTGATTAGTGTTGCACAGGCTCGTTTCCATTTAATTGTTGAGGGGATGGTCGCTGGTGATGGTATTAATGGGGCGGCCCGGTGTTAACCTGCGTGGCTCAGCTCTGCAACGTGGCACCCCATCCAGGGGCACTTTGACTCACTCTTACTACTAAAGGGAAAAGCCATTTTATTCGGTGTTCGTTTTTTTAATTGATAAGTTTTTTTTCAAACTTGAAATAAGTTTTCATCAAATTTGAAAATACATTTATAAAAAGAAATTAAAAGTTAATCCAAAGAAAAAATAAATAATTTAAATGATTTAAATTTTTCCATCTTTACTTATAATAAAAATTGAAAAATAATTTAATTTTTTTTGTAAATATATGAATCAACACAAAAAAAAATTTAAAATTTAAAGTAAAAATAAAGATAAAAATCTCATAAAAATATATGAATCAACCCAACCCAAGAAAAGTAATTTAAATTTTTATAGATGACGTTTCTTCTATCATTTCTTTAGTTTTTATTTTTATTTTTCTTTTATCTTTTAAATTAACATTTCTACTGCCATTTGTTATTTTTCTAAATGATTGGACTTTGTTTTTTTGTCTTTTTAAATTGTATCTTAACTGTAATTTAATGTGTCTTTAATTTAATGTGTCTTTAAGTAATTTTTTTGGTTTTTGTTTTGTTTATTTAAAGATTATTTATAATGTTTTAAATTTAATTTTTTCTTTTTGTTTAATTTTTTTAAGAGAAAAATAAAACAAAATACATAAAAATTAAGAAAAAAAATTATAAAATTTTCACTATTTTTTTTTTTGGTATTTAAATAGGGGGTGGGACCTGTTATATTACTTTAGCCAAAATATACAAAAAAGAGCTGCTTGGGATGCCAGTTGTCCCGCCTACATAGGAAACCGGGACAGCTGGACGTCCCATGCAAATGTCACCCTGGTCTCAAAGTAACTGAGTTTTTCCCTGCCATGTCCTGCCCGGAGGAAACCAGGACGGGCAGGTTTGAAAATGCAACTAAGTATAATAAGTTTTCTAACAAGACTGTAAACTAGAAGGCTCAAAGTCGAGCTAATAACTAGGTAGGAAAACAAAAACCAAGTCTAGACTGCCATTAACCTGCTATCCATCGCACTTGAGCTAATCCTCTGTCATCTTCCATCCAGCTGGGAAGGCGTATGCACGCGCGCAAGTTGGACATTGGCGCCTCGGATGTGTCCGGGAGTGAGCTGCGAAGTACATGTCTAGTCGCTGTTCTATCCTTGCTAGCCGAAAAGTCTGGTCCCCCAGCAGGCTTCTGATCTCAAAGATGAGACTGAGGCAATCCCAATTGTTTGAGGGCGGCTGGTCCTGACTGTTGTCTTCACTGAAATCCTCGCCATGCCCCGTTGGCTTGTTCTTCTCCGCCTTTTGGAACGAGTCAGAGGGTCTCTCCTCTTCGATATAGCAGGGGGGTGGGGCGCTTCGGGACTGCCAGCTTGAGGGGATACTTTATCGCCATCGGATGAGGGTCGTCTTCCCTGGACAAAGTCTGAAGGCGGGTGCCAATTTTCAGGTACAATAAACAACAGGTGTTCTAGAATGCTCTCTGGTATGCCCCCTTCTGGAATCTCCTCGACCACGTACGCCATGGGCGACGTTCGTGGTCTCGCTTTCCTCCGTCGAGTGGCCATGGCGAGAGCGGCATCGAATTGTTGTTTTCGCTTCCTCCTGGATTTCGTGGCGTGCCATGCCGCTCCTCTTCGTGGTGTCCCACGCAGTCTTGGCATGATGGAGGCCTGATAGAATTTCCAATTGCTCCCCCGAGAGGTCGCTCTGCTTCCTGCCACCCAAGGACTTCTATGATATGTCGCTGGCACCTTCAAGTTCGCGGAGAGGCGACAGTGAATTTGCTGGTCTGCGAGAGCGAGAACTACCCAGAGCGGTTGATTCTCCTCTCCAACAATCCAAGCTATGAAAAATAACAAGAGCCGAGTCTCCATGGCTATAATGGCCGCTTGAATGGAGCTGGCCAGACTGGTACAAGTCCTGCGAGCGAGAGGCCTCATCGGGTTAATGCTATCACGAGGATTCATGGCAGAATTGAATAGTGAGGGGACGTCGAACGATAGATGTATTAATGGGACATCCCAGCTGGCTCCCGCGTGGCTCCCCTTCGCGACATGTCACCCCATCCGGGGTCACTATTTTGTTTTTTTAGAAAAGACAAAATTTTTCCTTTTTGTTTTGATTTTTATTTCTATCTTAATTTTGAGGAAAAAATAAAACAAAATAAATAAAAACAAAGAAAAAAAATCACAAAAATTTCACTATCTTTCCTTTGTGAAGAAAAGACAAAGGAAAATATATTGCAAAGACGAAAAATCATTTATCAAGAAAAATTCCTTTAACAAGATGGAGGAAAAATATAAATTGTAAATAATTTTTTTTTTATAAATTTTTTTAATTGAACATAACAGAAAAAAGAATAGGAAAAAAATCACATTATTTAAAAATAAAATCCTTTAATATGATAGAAGAAAAATAAAGCAAAAATAGAAAAAAACCAGAATCATAGTTATTTTTCTTCTATCTTGTTAGATGACTTTTATTATATGATTTGTTATGTCTTTGCCCAAAATAAAACAAAATAATTATGATTATCATTTCTCTTATCTTTAGAGGGAGACATAAGACATAAGAAATTGCATTAAGAAAAATTATTTAACAAAGATAGAAGAAAATTGATTATGACTATGATTTCTTCTTTATCTTTATTTTGTTTTGTCTTGATTTTTTATTTTTATTGTGAAAAAAAAACATAAAACATAAAACAAAATCAAAACAAAATGAAAGATATCAATAATATTTACTTGAAAGTGACATCTTTATTTTGTTTTGTCTTTATTTTTATCTTTTCACCGTGAAAAAAACATAAAAGAAAATCAAAACAAAACCAAAGATATCAACCATATTTACTTTGAAGTGACAACACACATAGAGCACATAGTCATTGATTTGTATTACATGACAAATAAAAGATGTGACTTTTCTCTACATAGATTTATTGTTACAAATTATAAACTTAAATATAATATTTAATTATTTTAATAAAAAATCATCATAATCATACATGAAATTTAATTGTTTTAATATGTTTTGTATATGTAATAGAAATCTTAAAAACAAATATCCTTTAATNAGATTTATTGTTACAAATTATAAACTTAAATATAATATTTAATTATTTTAATAAAAAATCATCATAATCATACATGAAATTTAATTGTTTTAATATGTTTTGTATATGTAATAGAAATCTTAAAAACAAATATCCTTTAATTTTTATAGGTAAAAAGATAAAACTTAAAAAATAATGTAATAATTTTGATTTTTCTATCATTGACGAGAAATATGTTTATGTAAGTGGAATAATTTAATATCTAAATAATGGAATCAATGTATAAAAATGATGATTATTTTATAATTGTTTTGAACCAATAAAGTAGTCACATACAAAAATTTGTATGTCAAGCATCCATTTAGCATTTGAAAGTTTTAACATAATGAAAATGTGATTTTTTTTTAGCATGTAGAGGTTAGTGTCTAGTATTGTTGCATTTTTTTTTTTTTTTAAATCATGAAGGAATTAAAAAGACACAAGAGAGGAATTTAAAAGTTACAAGAGAAATATTAACTCTTTGTTTATGCACTAATGTGTCTGCGCTAATGAATTATGTCATAAGAAAAAAATAAAAATCTTTAAAAAAATAGATATTTGAAATATGCATAAACAAGTCTACTTATGTTTGCAATTTCATTAGTTATGGCTATTTGTAATGCATTGTAGTGGTTCGTTAAAATAAGACATATTCAGAATATTGTAATACATTGTTGAGACAACAAAGAATTCAATATCATTTAATGTCATTGAAGAAGCATTTTACAAGTTCTCAACATTGATTCTTGTGATAACAATAAACTTACAAAATAGAGTAAGAAAATTGGTAAGGAAAAATAATATTCTTGAAATATTCCAAGAAATTAGAGCCAAGGCAAGGTTAGACATGGTGAATTGAAGGAAATCAATGAGTAGTAGTTCAACTCGGATTATGGAATTAGATGAAATTAAATTCTCTTGATATACTTTGTGTTGGAATTAATAATTCATATTTGTCTTGTAGATTAATGTGTAATACTTTATTATACAAGAAGTGTGTGGTTGTTATTTGATTAGCCATTGTAAGGTAGGGTTTGTCTCTACATGAATAGTTTTCTTCTAAATTAGCTCCCTTTCATTTTTCCACATTTCTTCCCTTTTATAAGCTAGAGAATTAACAAAATACATCATTAAAGAAGTGGTTAAAAGAGAAAAATAATGTACTAAGAAAATTGAAGGTAACACATTCCCTATTGGAGTGAAGAGATGAGGATGTGACATAGGCAACGATGGCACCATGACCCCACACAAATACCTTAGAATATTTTCTTCTTGAATTTCATTTTTTGAGGTTTCATGTTTGAATATTGGGATCTCTATTGTTATGACTTTTTTTTATTCTTAAAGTTGTCACTACCACACAATGTGTGCTTTCTTTATGTAGATGAGGAATTGGGAGATTTCTCCTGGTATGCTCTCTTCTCGCTACTTTTCAAACTAAGAAAAATATAGACGAATAAGACTATTCCCAAAGGTACTTTCAATTAAAATTATTATATAAAAAAATTAAAATTAAAATTTTAATTAAAATTGTTGATTGAAAGTTAGTGTAATAATGGTGCTAGGATTAAGATATGATTGTGAAGCTCAATAATAACAAATTCGTTAGTTTGAGAGAACTCCCATACCCTATGTAGATAAGCACATCACAATAACTCATTCATGAGATCATGTGCCGGTTATTGACCTTAACATTTAAATTATTAGTATATTTAGACAATTAAGAGTTAGTTAAGATCAAATTGGTCTAATGTGTCTTTAGGTAAAATTGTGTTTCTTTATCAAACATTAATATGCATCTATAGTTATGTAATCCAATGATCACAATATGTTCTAGACATAAAGTGATCCAATTGCTCATATTTTCCTCGATCTTAATGGCTACATTGATCCATGGATTAGAACCTGATTTGTCCATGATATCTATTTAAAGAGAATTGAGGGTCATTTTCTAATGATCGATTGTGAAAAACTCTCTTGTAAAATATTTTTCTTTTGCATTAATATATTTCCTAAGTTGGTCATGTTAGCTGGGGTCGTGGACCATTCCCTCTTCGAGGGTTTTAACCATGTAAAAACATTGGTGTATTAATCTTTGATCTAGTTGTGTGAGTGGTCACTGAAAGTGTTTATCCTCTGTAAGAATACAATACGTTGTTTTATCAAACATAAATTTATTAATTTTTTAGTTTGGCTTTTTTAGTAGGGTTATCATTTTGAGGTATCCCGTGAACATTTAATCTTCATATCTCCACAATACAAAAGACATGATTTAATATAATGTATCAAGTTTCATGTAAATATTCAACTTCACTTTTCTATGAATCTGAATTCAATGTGGTTCTTTCCTCAATGCCCACATGTACTCAGAATGTAATGATATGTTTAAGACAACAAGATGAAAGAGTTAGTGGGAAATGTAAGAAGACAACCAATTTAAAAAAATAGAAAAGAACAATGCTTGAGGAGTTGAAAAAACACTGTGATTAACATTTCACAACAAATATGTACATTGTTCCCTATGTAAAGGATTTTCCATCTATCATCATTTGAAGGATTACATATGCAAACATTGTGATTGTTGGTATCACCTTCTCTCACATGTATAGATATTGGGACAACATTATTGCAATTGTTGGTTTCCTAACTTCTATGATTTTGAACTATACTTAGCATTATGGCACTCTAAAACATAACATTTGAAAACTTAGGTTAAAAACTTGGGTGGCCAAAATTTGAACTTTTTCCATACAACTTATTGTCTATTGATTGATACAAACTGAAGAAATAGGAAATAAAAACTGAACTAAAGTATAAAAACATGAAACATAGCTTATAAGTCTTCAAGCTTGAGGAGCATTGTCGTTGCCCTCGCGCTGGTCTGGGTTTGACTACAATGGTACAATGATGTTGCGCTAGGAGCCAATGAGCTGGTTGAAGTTCATCAATCCCGTCCATCATCTGCTCTTGACGATAGGTTATCTCTGCCAAGACCCTGTGGAGGTCAAAGAAGAGCTGGAGTTGATCGTCAGACAAGAGAACGGGTGGTCGCTCGCTTTTTTGTGGATTGCTGGCATGCTCTTCATTCCAACGATTCTCCACATTGGGGCTCTCTATTCATATCCTGCTTATCATGTGACCTCCCACGGGATTCCTCGCGAAAAATAGGGATCTCTTCTTGAACAATGGTGTATCCCCATCTTTCTTCCTCCTGCGGAAGCCCGGAAAATTCCGGCCTCCCTACTGAGAATCCATGGAAGGTTATTGCAAATCAAAGCTACTCGAGGAAGGAGATAGGAGGCGTTATCTGTTGTATACACCTCTGACAATGCCGCTACCATGTTTCAGTTTACCTCACTCTCGCGGCATGGTGCCAACAACAATTAGACCCAGAGGAAAAAGTGACAGAGAGATGAAACAATAACAGGTCAAGAGTCTCACACTGGAAGAAGGATGAAGTTTCACACAAATAGCAAAGGATAGAATGTGTGGGAGAGCCATTCTCACGACATTGTAATAACAAAGATTTCCCTCTTTCCAAGCATTAAAACCAACCAGAGCTACTGCTTTAGTCTCGCACGAGCTTGCATTTCCAAAGTGAGTAGTTGGGTCATCATCGTACCCACCAAATCTAAGAACGTCCAAGAATGTACCGTTGGGAAGTAATGAGCCAGGAGGGCCACCATGATTGGAAGGTACGCGGAGTACCAGGTGGATCCTCCCTGATGCTACTGGTGTTTTATCAAAATGCATGGGTGACACTTCATCTGTGGATTTTTATGAGTTATGTCAATTTTTCATAAATAGTAATTAGATATTCGAGAAGCTAATCAAATTTCTTAAGTTTAGGTTTTTTACATCGTATTCTAATAAGTTGTGCATGTACCTGTAATAATTCCTCTTACTCAACAAATTGTTATTTTTCCAGATTTTCATAACTAGTAAATTCAATATTAACATCATACAAAATGATATTTCATTTCTATCTAAACTTAAAGTTGTAAATCAAAAAATTTAATAGTAAAGCTATAATTGAAATAAAAACAAATGATGTATAAATTGTATTGATATGCCACTAGAACAATTTATCACTACAGATGTGATAAATAAAACCAAAATATACACTAGGAAGTTTAAATTTTTTTAGATTCCATAATCTTTAATTACTGATTTTTGTTGATGTATGAAATAGATAAAATGCAAAAAATATAGAATAGTGAAGTACAATTACACACCATCCACAAAATAGCATAGATTTTTTTTGTAAACTCTTACGAGAGAAAACCCAGCTATAAGGTGAGGCTCTCTGTTCTCTTTTCTCTGGTATGGAAATAATGCAAGTCCAAAGGATAATTTACGTGAGACCTATGTCCTATGGAACAAAATACAATAACATAGAATGAAACCCCTTCTCCTTAGGAGCCTCATATTTAAGCATAACTTTTTTATACAATTTCCAATTGACTTGATTTTTTCAAAGTTGGAAAGGTCTCAATGTATAGAAGGCATAACTTTTTGCATACAATTTCCAATTAAAATGATTTTTACATAGTTGAAAAGGTCTCAATATATAAAAAAGACCTTAGGTGATCAAAAATAACTCTTTCAAACCCCAATTTTTACACTAAACCTGATCTGCTGTTAAAATTACCATACAACATGATTACTCCAATTTATAAGTGACAAATAATACAATGAGCCACTCCAAAATACCAAATTTACATTTAATAATCTTGAATGTCTCATAAAAAACTACGAGACACTCGAGAGTCTTTACATGAAAGGCTAAAAAGAAATTGGAAAAATTCACTTCCCCAAGTGTCCGAACCATAAAGAGCAGATCCACTGCCTTCACCTCGCAGGTAGCACATGTAATTTTTTAGGGCTTCTATCGCTCTTTCGGTGTCGACCTCAGAGATTGTCATCACTCTTATTTTCTCATTTGTCTTATGATTTTTAAAAATTTTTATTAGTTCTGAATTGCCATAAATTCTTAATTTTTTAAGTGTTTTTAAATTTAGGTAACTTTCTGAAATTTTTTTTAACTCTGGACATATGGTTATAGTAAAAATTTGAAGTAAAGGCATTGCCTCTTCTTCTACCACTGGTAACTCTTCCAATCCAAATAAAAAAACTAGTGAAAATATTTCCAAAGAAGGAAATGCCCCTCTGTCACCAAATTCTTTGGGAAGCTTACTCAACATAGGACAATCAA
>ML874451.1:12573-31552 GCA_009831015.1 Picea engelmannii | reverse complement strand
GTATTAACCTCTACATGTAACCTTTGACGAGACTAGAATATTTCGGGAAGCAAGAGAAACCCAAAAACGTTGGATAATAACCCTAGAAGACAAGTCGGCTCAAGAGAATAATTATTATTAAGTTATTAGCCTCCAAGAAGAGAAGTTGACCCAGTTAGGTGGCTTGGAGAAGTATAAATAGAGGGCGCCAGAGCTCATTTGTACTCACTCACACTCACGACCTCATAAGGAGTAGTGGTGCGCATGACTGGAGGAGAACTGCAACTGTTGCAGTAGTGACTTGGTCTTTGGTTATGGTTTGGACTTTCTGCTTGGTAAGCTAGCTTTGGAGAAGAGGTATGTTACCTTGGTTAGTTATTGGGTCTAGGGTTTGCTTCCGGAATTATTTTGTCTGTCAAGGTTAAGGTGCTCAGGGGTGGCCTTTGTGCCTATGCTTGGGTGACAATATAGTGATATTGTCTATGGTGAAATGAGCACACCTATTATTTTAACAAATAATTCAACAACACAAGACATCAATTCAATCATACATAAAGCATTGTGTAATTTAATGTAACAAGAGTGCTAAGAGTTGCTTGTTCCTCTAATCTTCATGGAGCATTGATTGATTCATGTCAAAGTCAATAGTCTTTTGAACCATTGAATTGTACAAATTGAAGGATAAGTCATTTAATCAAAGTCATTGAATTGTACAAATTGAAGGATAAGTCATTTAATCGAAGTCATTGAATTGTACAAAGGGTGGAGTCGCAAACCCTTTCAAAGTCAACTATGAAAATTGTCAAAAATAGGACCTGCTTGAAATTGAATAAGGAGGTGTTAAACCCTAGATTTTCATGTGCAAAGGGAGGGTTAAGATCCAACTAACTTTCATCAGGCTGGTATTGGTAATATGTCCATCAGGTTTCATAGAGATCAAAGTCCTTTCAAAGATCAGAGTTCAATTCAAAGGCATATTCATCAATTTTGGGGAAAATTGCTATTTTTAGCAGTCTTCCTATTTTCTTAGAGCCAAAGTTTGGAGATCCACAAGTCATAGGTGATCACATATTTGGGATCCTTGCAAGCTCATGATCTCAATGAGCTTTTTCTGGGTGACATGCGAAACATTTTTATTTTTAGCAATTAAGGTTTCAAGGCGCATATCACGATTCCGAGCATATATTTGGATTCCTTACGGAAAATCGAGTCCAATGAGACTGATTTCATTGACATTCGGCAGTGATCTCCTAGCAATTCCCCTCACTTTTCGGCTTACCTACATTTTAGGAGTCGGACTATTGTTTTTAGGATGTTTGTATTTAGTAGTGATATTATTCGCAGGCGAGGTGCCATACTCCTGGTTCTAATGTGACGCGTGGCAGCCTTATTTCATCAAGGAAACCCTAGGCACCCTCTTTGGTAAATTTGGTAGTTGGCTTAAAAATTGGTTTCAAGACTTCAATTCTATTTTCAGTAAGTGATTTGTCATTTATTTTTGGCAAAGGAAGGAACCTTCCTTGAATCTCTTCTCTTTGCTAATTTTTGGGAGAATGGGAGATAATTATTCTTGGCTAGAGTGACTTCCTTGACTTGTTTGCACGAGAGAGGAGAATTTATTTTTGGAACAGGATAGCTGATTTTGGAAATTTTATTTGAGGCAACTCACTTGTCTTGAGTTAACTCAACATCAAGAATTATTAATGGAATTTATGGGGGAGTGCATGAGTGAGGTTATTTATGGAGGAGGTCGACACCATCCTAGTGAGGGGCAACTATATTTATGGCTATTACTGGTTTATTACAGCAGTTTACTTTACTTACAACAGCTCCCTAACAGAAGCTATACTTTGCATGACCAAGATGCCTCCTTTTTGGGAATTGAGAGAGTTTAAAAGCAGGGCGAATGACATTGATTGGTTAGAGTTTTCCAGTGAGCAGCCAGCTTTTTCTCTTCCATCTTCTCTTTTTCTTCTTGCTGCCTACACTCTTTGCAGAGCATATTATCGCAGGCAGACTTGTATTTTGACTCTATGATGCAAACAATCTTTTGACTAATACAGTGATAGAGTTTGACTATGCACGTTTTTCACAGCTTTTCGAATTTGATGGTTCAATAGTCTTGTTTTGTGCAGTGGTGTGAGTGGCCTAAGTGCCTTTACTTTGATTGTATCGATTGTTTAAAGCGTGCATTCATCTTCTTTCCATCTTTCATATTTAACAGTGTGCATAAGAATTCTCTCATATTATTTAATTATAAACATTCTTATGTCCTTGGTTGCTTGCATGCATACCAAAGACAATTATTTTATGTGTTGATCTTTCATACTAACCACACAGATTTTATAAGTGATTCACAATGCATGGACACTAAGGATGCCCCCGTGACTGGAAAACCATCAATTCAAACGAAGGAGTAATTAGCAGTGACCTTGGGCTAATTACTCATACTTGTTTCTTAGGTTTCCCTGGTGCAGATCTGAGTGATAACAAATTGGCGCCATTGCCGGGGACATCGTCAATCCTCAGATAATGCAACAACACTAGAGAGTTTTTATTTATTGATTTATTTTATTTTGCCTCACCTGGCAACTTCAATGGTGTAGGATTGGATCATACTAGATAATAAGCAGAAATCTTCGAGATTCAATCATACATAAGGCATTGTTCTGAGCCTTAGCGAACCTGAACATCGATTCCGGAACACAAGGGTGGATCACTACCCAACAATGTCCCGTGGCGACTCGATTGTAGAAAGATCATGATTGATTAAGATGTTGAATACATATAGTGGGTGCAGCATAATATGTCCCTGGTGGGGGAGTTATTTCACATTAAAAAGGGAGAAGATGAAACTATTCTCGAGTTTCATAGCAGATTCGTCCAGGCATTGCATAAGATCCACCTCTCATTTCAACGAAACATCTTGGTGGATTATGCCTTTTCTTTTGATTTAAAGTTTCATACCCTCCTTTGGAGTCAAAACCCGAGAAATATAGGGGGAACTCTCTTGGTTTCCCTAAGAGTGTAGGAATTCCTTGCTACAAAAAAAGAACATAATGACGAAAACCTTGCATCTTATCAAGTTTCCAGTGATAGAGAGCATGAAAATGACTCATGCTTAGATGATCATGAACCGGTATTTGCACCATTTGAGTCATATGCAGAGTTCCATGGAGATGAAGCTGAAGAGTTCAGTTTACATGTGGATTTGTTGGTTCCTTCTAGTGATGTTAATAAAATTCAAAAGGAAGAGCAGCAAATAAGCCATGCAAAATTGAATCAGCAGGAGACTTTATCCTTGCATATCCACTATGTGAGTATTGAGTTTGATAGGTGGGTAGTGTTGAAGAGACAATAGGAGTCTTGAGTCATATTATTGTCTTGTCTCTTCATTTTTTGCATTGAGTCATCTTCTTCAGTCAATCAGCTCCTCATCCAGCCTTAGGGATATGGTGCCCTTTTTTATGTACTTCCTGGTTTCCACTTGGTGCTAAGGGAAAGTTTTTCATCATTGTCTTCCTCTTAGCAAACCATTCCTTATCGACTCTGACACATCATCTGAGGTGTGATCCAAAAGCTAGAGCACCTTGATGGTCATTAGCCTCATTAGCAGTCATCTCGCATTCAACAAGACTGATCATCATTGGGTCTTGATTGGATGAGTTTGGTCAATGTTCGACATCAAATCAATATTCACATTGACAGGCAGTGTTCGTACCTTAGGGCCCATTAGCCTCATTGGTGGGTTCCTTCACGCTTGGCAAATGTTTTCCTTATTGGCATCTAAACATGTGGCTTTCTCCTATTTGTCAACTTCAAAACGTTTTCTAGAGTAAGGAGTGTACATGATAGGTGGGTTGCAAGCAGCAGTTGCAGATGGAAATGTATGGGTAGGTCCTCATTTCAACAGATCAACCAAGGCACCATGCATTTAGACTCCATTTCCTAATGGACAAGCACAGTGGTCTACAGGTTGGATTTCCCAGAGATAAGTTATTTACAGGTGAAAACTACAAATATTTTGAGATTCTCGACATCCCATAGGGGTGTCTCGTCCACTTGAGTCGCCATTGTTAACCCTTAGATTTGCCTGTGCAAATGGAGGGTTGAGATCCAACTACCTTTCATCAGGCTAGTATTGGTAACAGGGACATCAAGTTTCACAGAGACCAAACTCCATTTTAGAGATCAAAGTTCATTTCAGAAGCAAGGGCATTTCATAGGCATATTCATCAATTTTGGCGAAAATTGCTATTTTTAGCAGTCTTCCTATTTTCTAAGAGCCAAAGTTCATAGGTCCACAGGTTAGAGATGATCACATATTTGGGATCCTTGCTAGCTCACGATGTCGATGAACTTTTTATAGGTGACATGCGAGACATTGTTATTTTTAGTAGTTAGAGTTTCAGGGCTCCTATCACGATTCCGAACATATATTTGGATTCCTTGCAGAAAATCGAGACTGATGAGACTAATTCATTGGCACAGGAGATGTCTCTATTTTTAGCAGCGCCTTTTTTTAGGCATGCTATATTTGATAGTGATCTCCTAGCGGTGTCGTTCACTTTTCATCTTTCCTATTTTTTAGAAGTTGAACTGTTATTTTTAGCATGTCTATATTTAGCAGTGTTATTAATAGCAGGTGAGTATAACACACACTCTTGGTTCCATTGTGACGTGTACCAGCCTTATTTCCTCAAGGAAACCCTAGGCTCCCTCTTTGGTAAATTTGGCAGTTAGCTAAAAAACTAGTTTCCTAACTTCACTCCTAATTTAAAAAAGTGACTTGTCATTTATTTTTGGCAAAGGAGTGCGCCTTCCTTGAATATCTCCTCTTCGCTAATGTTTGGGAGAATGAAAGATAATTATTTTGGCTAGGGCGACTTCCTTGACTTGTCTACAAGAGAGAGAAGAATTTATTGTTGGAACAGGACAACTGATTTTGGAAATTTTATTTAAGGAGGCAGCTCACTTGTCTTGAGTTAACTCAACATCATGAATTATTTTATGGAATTTAGGGGGAGGTGCTTGAGCAAGGTTATTTATGGAGGAGGTCAACCAAGTCCTAGTGAGACTTACAACTATATTTATGAGGTCCATTACATGCGGAAATACTCATAAAATTAAAATTTTCTTCTAGCTAATTTCTTGTAGCTTACCAACTACGAATTACACACAAATTTAACTAATGTCTTATACCATTAATTAAATGCATCTACAACATGCTAAAAACGACATAAATGCAGTTTAATTAACTCAACACAACAACATATAAATCGTTCTCAAACACAGAGTTAATACACAACAATTAAACTCATAAAGCAACAAAGAAACAAGATAAAACACTTGTCTTTTAAAATAGTTTGCAGCCAACCACTTGGGACAGACGTTACACCATAGACTTGTTCCAAATCTCAACAGCAAGTCACCCCCAAACTGGGGCTACCAATCCACAAAAGCGAGTGGTCTCTCACTTTCCACTCACAACTCAAAAAATCCCACAACCCACTAGTATTCTCCTACAGCTATCTCAATTTTCCACCAACTCTTTTCCTCTCAACCTACCCAACCCAAGGAATGTACCCCTTCACTATTGAATTTTCGGATTTTCAAATCTAATAGTTATTGCCTTATGATTTCAATACAAGTCACCCCCAAGCTGGGGCTAGCAGTCCACAAAAGAGGGTGGTCTCTCACTTTCCACTCACAGCTCAAAAAATCCCATAACCCACTAGTATTCTCCTACAACTATCCTGATTTTCCACCAACTATTTTCCTCTCAACCTGCCCAACCCAAGGAATGTACCCCTTCACTATTGAATTTTCAGATTTTCAGATCTGATAGTTATTGCCTTATGATTTCAATACAAAATTTTCTTTCATGCCACAATTATCATAGAATAACTATACACTGAAAATCTCAACTATAACAATGCAGCAGAAATAACAAGATCTAGAAATATTAACCATGCACAGTAGACACAAGAGCACAAGAATTTATCCTGGGAAACCCAACCTTTGGAGAAAACCCATCAACCTTTCTTATAGAAGAATTCAATCCAAGATATTACCAGTACATCACCATCAATAGATCAAAATAACATATAGAGAATGTCCTCCCCAAGCCTAGTGCCTCCAAGAGCTAGTGTCTCAATAGAATAGCCAAGATACACCCAAGAGAGAGCTTCTCCAAGTCTAGCGCCTCTCCAAGTGTGACGCATTCACCAAGATAACAAGGACTCCAAGAGATAGCGAAAATCTCATCACTGCAACTGACAACTGGCTAGTGCGCACTTGAAGAGAAGAGTCGTGTATTTCCAAATGAAATGACTCTGCCTCTATTTATACTTGTCCAAGCGCCTGTCTTTTTTATGTGGGGCCGACTTCTCTTCCTGGGTGTTCAATTTTACTTTATTCTTTTCCGTCTTTTAATTGTGGAGGCCGACTTCTATTCTTGGGTCTTCAATTGCTTCCTGGGGCTTCTTTAATGGTCAGATGGGTCTTCTTGTACTTCTTGGATTTCTTCTTTCAAAGAAAGGTTGTCCTTGAGCATGGTTGGTGTAATCTTCTCTGGCATGCACCCAGTTGATGTATACTTCTCCCACATAGCACCTCGAGTCTCTGTCAATCCTTGTCAAGTCACATGATCAAGGATAGAGACTATATCTAGGCCATTCTCCTTAGCAAAGTCATATGGCCATCTGAGGAGAATGTTTGTCCAATGCTAATACATGGAGAACATCAACGCCCTGGGCTATTCTCCTTGGCCAAGACACATGGCCATCTGAGGAGAATGTTTGCCCGATGCATACGTACCTCGAGTCTTTGTCGATCCTTGTCAAGTCACGTGATCAAGGATAAAGACTACGCCTGGGTCATTCTCCTTAGCCAAGTCACATGGCCAATTTGAGGAGAATGTCTGCCGAATGTTGCCCAAAACATCAACACTCCCTCTCAGCGAGAGAGACATTTTGCATCACGCCAAGCTTGTCTCTGGAACACCTCGATTTTTTATTACTCTTTGTCAAGTCAGCATGACCAAGGAGAAAGACTACGCCTGGGCCATTCTCCTCAGCCAAGTCAGCATGGCCATTCTGGGAGAATGTCTGCTCAATGCTACTCATTTGCCCATCACCTTGAACAGAGGCTTGGTGAGAATGTTCGCAATCTGCTCGTTTGTGCATATGTATTGGAGCTTCACTGCTCCCTATTGTACCATCTCTCGGATGAAGTCCCGCAAGAAGCTTCTGAGGCCACACTGCTTCACTACTTGTGACATTGGCTGCGATATACTCTATCTCTGTTGTACTGAGTCCTGACTACTACAGTAGCATGCTTCTAGCTTATCCTAGAAAACATAACTGATCCCAAGTTGAAGTAGCACCCCGAGGTGCTCAATCTATCCACTGCACTCCCTGCCCAATCGGAATCTGTATATCCATGCAGCCTCACTTCACCATCTAAGACAAACCATATCCAATTGTATCATGTTGGTACCTCAGAACACATTTCGTTGCAACCCAATGGAACTGCCTTGACTTCAACCAAATACTGGCTCAGGGTGCTCTCTGCAAAGTAAATATCTGGCCTGGTATTAACCAAGTACATCAAGGATCCAATCCACTGCCTATACATCATGGGATCCACCAAACCTAAATTTGAAGCAGAATCACTCAGCTTCTTCAAATTTGTCTCCATAGGTGTAGCCATGGACTTGCAATCCATCATATTGAACCTCATCAGTATCCCCTGACTGAGGAAGATCTCATCTAATCTCTGTCACACCTCTAATCCCAAGAAATAGCACATCTGGCCAAGATCCTCCATCTCGAACTCTAAGTTCAACTCCCTCTGTCACTTAAGCAAACCCTATTGTACAATCTGCCTCACTGGTTGCTCCCTCTATCACTGAGGAAAAATCCATACCCCAGTCCTCCTGACTGGTTTCCTTTGTCATTGTAGAAAAATCTACTGAAACAAGGGAATCCTCCCAGGAAGTCTAACATCTTCTAGAAGCCTCCTGTTTCTTAAGCTTCTGTCTGGCCTCCTCGACTCATGACATATGTCTGTCAGTCCTGGAAGATGTCTCTCTTCCACCTACACTTGAGGGAGAACTCCCTCTTAATGATCGGCTTTCTTTCTGAGCTAACTGCCTCTCTCTGAGATAAGGCTCACTCTAAGTCTGCATGCTCCCTCTGAAACTTGACTCCCTCTGAGTCTGTACAATCTCTAGAGCCATCTGCTCCCTTTGTATCTGTTGATTTCCTCTTAAGTCTGATCCCCTATGAACTGTTTTGGGAGGCTGCTCCTCCCTACTGGATCCTGAGGGTTGAGTCCCTCTAAACTCTAGTACTTGGTGGGGCTATCTGCCTCACCACTAGAGGAGCCACCTATTGTTCCTCATAACTGGAAGGCTTGGAATCAATGATGTGACTAATCAATGCCATATAACTTGAGGATTTCTAAGGTCGTTTGCTCTCCCTGAAAGTATCACTGGGGAGTTGTATGCTTCTTTGCATCCTGCAAAGTGTCACGAAGCCAAGTTGGCCTCTTCCTGGTCACTACATCATTTCTAGGTAGATCCATTGGCCCTGTTGGCTCCTCTTGATAATCTGAAGGATGAGCAACTGAACTAGAGGGATTTGTATGGTCATCCTTCGGAGCCTCCTGCTCCTCTATATGAGACACTATGTATCCCACAAAAGTAACCTCCTTTTCAGAAGGTTCTAACTTCGTTCTCTTATCCTTCAGTATATGGAAGTATATTATCATGTCCACAATTCCATGTCTTGGACAATCTGCTCTGTGTCTCAAACTAGAGACCATCTAATATGTTGCTACCTACAACCATCACAATAGCTCTCTTTCAAAGCTATCCCCTATGACCCGCCCGGATTAAAAACAGTGACAATAACAAGAACAAGAGCAACACTTTTCTAGTGTTGTGAACAATCATTTCTCCATGGTAGTCTATCTGGGACAAGAAAATAGCAAAAAAAAGCAACATTTCTATGGTGAGAGAATAATAGGAACAAGAACAAATGTATCTCGAAGCACTACTGTCTATCAATCAAATGTCAATAAAAGAAATACTCTTTCTGAAGTTCATCTGCAATCTCATCAAGTTTGGATTCCTTTGTCTTGTTTTGTGGTGGATTCTCATCAACATCAATTGTTGATGCATGTTGCCTTCCCTTCCTTTTCTTCTAAGGACATTGAAAAGCAAAGTGACCAAATGCATTTCAATTATAGCACCTAACCTTTGATAGGTCTTTCTTTTTCCGTTTTCAGACTAGAGTTAATCCTTCACTTGAATTTTTCTTTCCAAAATTTGTTCTTACTTTCTCTTTTGTTGCATGAGCTGCAAGAGCTTGAGTTCCTTCATCGTGGGGTTTCTGCTAGTTGTTCTTGGACAAAACTCTTACCTCTTCCTATACACAATCAGCCCACAGTAGATCAAACTTGGGCAAATTTTCTCGTCCACAAATGCTCTAAACAAATGGTTCCCATGAAGAAGGTAACCCATTAAAAGTTATTGTAACAAGTTCTACATCATCAATGGTGTCTCCAATACACTGAAGTTGATTCTTTAACTGAGAGACTTTCATGAAATAGGTGGCAACTAAATCTAACGTGGTCATCGTGATGCAACAAAGTTGATTCCTAGAGGCTAGCTTCCTTCTAGTGTTCTTACTTTCAAACAATCCCACCAAGGTGTCATACAATTCTTTGGCAGTTTTCAACTCAGCAATGTGTGGAATCAAATGGTCTCTTACAGAATCTATCAGGATTCTTTTAGTCTTTTGCTTCATTCTTTTTATGTTTGGCTTTTTCTTCATCACTAGCTGGTTCTGAGACATTTTGTTTTACATACTTCTGAATCTTATTTTCATCCAATATGAAGAGTATCCTAGTCTGCCAGGATTTAAAATTTGTAGTACCATCCAACCTGTCCTCTAATCTGATACCAGGCACCATCTTGACAAGAGAAAGTCTAAACCAGAGGATTTAATGTCTAGCAAGACATCAATAGGCATGAAACCTTAAAACTTCAACTTTGGTGGATTGTCAGACTGAGAAGTGTAGTAGGTGCGCTAGGGCAAGGTGAGTTGCTCTATGCCAAAATTCTCCCCAACTCAGCCCAATAAATGCTCAGCGAGCCTCAAATTCAGATATGTGCAGTGACGACTAACAGAAACTGTGTAGTGGCAATATTTCAACAAAGGCTCTGATACCATGTTGAATTTTTGTATTTGCAGATTTGATAGTTATTGCCTTATGATTTCAATACAAAATTTCCTTTCATGCCACAGTTATCTTAGAATAATTATACACTGAAGATCTCAACTATAACAATGCAGTGGAAATAACAAGATCTAGAAATATTAACCATGCACAGTAGACACAAGAGCACAAGAATTTATCCTGGGAAACCCAACCTTGGGAGAAAACCCAGCAACCTTTCTTATAGAAGAATTGAATCCAAGATATTACCAGTACATCATCATCAATAGATCAAAATACCATACAGAGAATGTCCTCCCCAGGCCTAGTGCCTCCAAGAGCTAGTGTCTCAAAAGAATAGTCGATACAACCAAGAGAGAGCTTCTTCAAGTCTAGCGCCTCTCCAAGTGTAGCGCATTCACCAAGATAACAAGGACTCCAAGAGATAGAGAAAATCTCACCAAGATAACAAGGACTCCAAGAGTTTGGTATTTCCAAATGAAATGACTCTGCCTCTATTTATACTTGTCCAAGCGCCTGTCTTTTTTATGTGGGGTCGACTTCTCTTCCTAGGTCTTCAATTTTACTTTAATTTCTTCTGTCTTTTACTTGTGGAGGCCGACTTCTCTGCTTGGGTTTTCAATTGCTTCCTGGGGCTTCTTTAATGGTCAAATGAGTTTTCTTGTACTTCTTGGATTTGTTCTTTCATAGAAAGGTTGTCCCTGAGCATGGTTGGTGTAATCTTCTCTGGCATGCACCCAATTGATGTATACTTCTCCCACATAGCACCTCGAGTCTTTGTTAGTTCTTATCAAGTCAGATGATCAAGGATGGAGACTATACTTGGGCCATTCTCCTTAGCCAAGTCATATGGCCATCTGAGGAGAATGCTTGCCCGATGCTAATACATGGAGAACATCAAAGCCCTAGACCATTCACCTTGGCCAAGTCACATAGCCATCTGAGAAGAATGCATGCTCGACGCATATGTACCTCAAGTCTTTGTCGATCCTTGTCAAGTCACATGACCAAGGAAAAAGACTATGCCTGGGTCGTTCACCTTAGCCAATTCAAATGGCCAATCTAAGGAGAATGTATGCCCGATGCTTCCCAAAACATCAACATTCACTTTTGTCAGTTCATTGAATGTCCCATTCATTTATCAGGGTCTCTCTGGCACAGGTAACTAGAAATCTCACTACTGGGAAACTCAATGGAGCTCACTGCTAGGAAAACTACCACAAAAACAACAACAATCACTTGTTGTTACAGTGCAACTCACACAGGAGTTCACTCTTTAGGACTAACAACCTAGCTCTTCAATCTTCTGCTCCAAATACACTCCAAAATCCACCCTCCATGGTTGCTCTAGCTCCCAGCTCTTCTTCCCTTCTCTCTATTGGTTGTTCATGCAAAAACATTGACTGTCTAAATTTGTTGTAACTTCCTATACGAATTTCCTCCCTTTAACTTACTTGGTTGACTTACACTCTTCCCCAAACTAATTGTACTCGGCCCCCATGCTTCCAATAACTATGGGATGTGACTTCTCACACCCACCCTCTCACATGTATTCAATGAGTGGCTTTGGGGACACTCAATCAAAAATTAGAAGGTTCATGTACCAATAGTAATTTTAGGAAGTGGGTTGAATTAATAGGGATGGGTAATTCCCCCTTGGACCCCTCTTAGACCCTCCCCTTCTCTTGTGGATTAACCAGCCCCCATCTCTTTCCATGTCCCCCAGCAGTTGGCATCACATTTTATTTATTAAAATTCAGAAATACAATTCGCATATACATCGCTTGGCCATAGCCATACATTATATCTACATTAAGCATTAATTAAACTGGGGATTATAGTGGGGACATTACATTCCCCCTCCCCTACAATTTGCATCGTCCTCAGTGCAAACTATGTTGATATACATATGTATACAAATTTACATCACAATACTTTAAGAAATAAAATTCTACAATTTTACAACTCCAGCAACTATTCCAACCAAAATCTCTTATTCCTCTCAACCCGCTAACCCAAGGAATGTACCCCCTTCACTACTCTCAATCCATCGGGTTGTACCATTCTTTTGTCAAGGTCCTAGCATAAGTTGACTAGGGCTTTGAGATGTGGTTCCTGAACTCTAGCTGCTCAAAATAGAATCTTGCATTCTTATATTTTGTTTTATTCAAAATTGTCAAAAATTTGCAAGTATTCCTCCCGCATGTTTTCTTCATGCTCCCATGTAGCATCTTCAGGACTGTAGCAGGTCCATTAAACCTTTACCATCCCTATGTCTTTGTTCCTAAGCACTTTGACTTTTCAATCTAGGATGTGTACTGGTTCCACCCAGAGATCCCCTTCATGTTCCACTTGGATCACAGTCCAATCAATTATGTGGTTAGGGTAAGGCACATATTTCTTGAATAATAACACATGAAATACATTATGCACTCTCATGGATGGAGGAAATGCTAGCATGTATGCAACTGGCCCTAGCTTTTCTAATATCTCAAAAGGTCCATAATATTTTGTGGCCAACTTTGGGCAACTTCCTAATCTTAGCGAACTTCTTTTCGCCTTCATTTTTAAAAACATAAGTTCGCCCACTTTGAAATCTATGAAACTTTGTTCTTGTCTACATAGCTTTTCTGCCTGTCCTAGGCAACCTTTAAATTATGTTTGATCTTTGTCATCTGCTCTTCCATTTCCTTCAACAAATCCGGCCCAATAATTGCTCTGTCTATTGGATCATCCCAATTCTCTGGTGTGTTACACTTCCTTCCATACAATGCTTCAAATGGGCTCATTTTCAACGAGTCTTGATACCCATTATTGTAAGCAAATTCCACTAAGTGGATATAATCTTCCCACTTTGATGGTTGGTCCATCACATACATTCTAAGCATAAACTCAATTATTCTGTTAGTCCTCTCTGTTTTCCCATCTGACTCTGGGTGATACGTTGTACTGAGATTTAGATTTCTCCCAAAAACCTTTGAACAAACCCTTTCAAAAATTGGAAGTGAATTTCGGGTCTTTGTCTAAAACAATTGCCTTGGGCACTCCATGTAGCCTGTCAACTCCCTTCATGTAGATTTTTGCAATATTTGTTGCCTTGTGTGTAGCCTTTACTAGAATAAAATGTGTTTCCTTAGTCGATTTATCCACCACCACCATGATGGAATTATGATGTTTCATTGTTCTGGGCAGCTTTGTAAAAAATCAGTTGTAACTACGTCCCACTTCCATTCTGGAATGGGCAATGGTTGTAATAGCTTCATTGGATGTCTATGTTCGGTCTTCACCTTCTCACACTCTAGACATCTGGCTATGTAATTAGCTACTTCTTTCTTCATTCCTAGACAAAAGTATTGGCTTCTTACAATTGCAATTGACTTCTAATATCCTAGGTGCCCAGCATATGGTACATTGTGCATTTCCCTCATCACTGTATTTTTCAGCTCATTGGAATTCGGCACATATACTTTGCCTTTGTACATGAGAATTCCATCTTCTTTTAGCTCAAAGTCTTTAAATTTTTGCTGAAAATTATCTTGTTATGTTTCTTTCATTTGTAAATATTGTTGATCTAAGTTTGTTGCTTCAATAATTTTATCGTTTAGATCAGTCCTGAACATGCTAATGGTTGCAATATGCATCTCATGTGCTATTCTGCTAAGTGCATCAACCACCTAATTTTCCTTTCCTTTTATATGCTTAATTTCAAAGTCATATTCACTCAGAAATTCCAGCCATCTAGTTTGTCTGCCATTGAATGTGGGTTGTCCAAACAAATGTTTCAGACCACAGTGGTCTATCCTTAGCTCAAATTTCCTCCCGATGAGGTAATGCTTCCACAGTTTTAATGCATGTGGAATGGCTGCTAATTCTAGATCATGGGTAGCATAATTCCTTTCTTGCTCTTTTAATTTTCAGGACTCGTAGCATACCACATGATCTTTTTGTGTGAGGACTCCACCAAAACCTTCCTTGCACGCAACAAAATCTTCATCTCAGTCTCCAATCTTCAATATTGACGCACTGGTCAATATTTCCTTCAACTGCTGAAAACTTTCTTCACACTTGGAAGTCCATTCAAATTTCACTCTCTTCTTTCACAAAGAAGTGATTGGGTTTGCAATCTTGGAGAATCCTTTTATGGATCTTCAGTTATACCCTACAAGACCCATGAATGATCTAACCTCTATCACATTTCTTGGAGTTAGCCATCCTCTAATGGCCTCTATCTTCTCAGGATCCACTGTTATCCCATCTGTTGAAATAATATGACCCAAGTAGTGAATCTTCTTTTGATAAAAGACACACTTATTTAGCTTGGAATACAACTTATGCTCTCTTAAAACTTTTAGCACCATTCTTAAATGTTGTTCATGTTCCTCTTCTAACTTAGAGTAGATGAGAATATCATTTAAGAAAACAATCACAAACTTGTCCAGGTATTCCCTGAACACTCCATTCATCAAGCACATGAAAATTGTCAGTGCATTTGATGGCTCAAATGGCACTACTGTGAATTCATAATGCCAATATCTTGCCTTAAATGTTGTCTTGCTAATATCCTCTTCCTTTATCCTCACTTGATGATAACCTGATCTCAAGTCAATCTTGGAAAAGATTCTTGCACCTTTCAATTGATCAAATAGATCAGCAATCCTTGGCAAGGGATATTTATTCTTTACGATGACCTTATTTAGTTGTTTGAAATCAATACACAGCCTTAAGGTTCCATCTTTCTTCTTCACAAAAAGAATTGGGGCACCCCAAGGTGACACACTTGGGCGTATATACCTCTGCTTTAGCAGTTCTTCAAGCTGCATCTACAACTCTTTCAACTATGGTGTGCCCATTTTGTATGGTGTCTTGGACATTGGGGTAGCTACTGGCACCAAATCAATAGATAAATTAATGTCTCTCTTTGGTAGAAGTCCTGGGATTTCTCCAAAAACATCCTCAAAATCCCTTAAGACCGGATGGTCTTCAATGCTTGCCACTTTATCATTGGTTGCCTCTTCCATATGGGCTACAAAAATCCAATATCCCTTCCTGAAACTCTTTTTCAATTGCATAGTTGAAATTTATTTAATAGCTACAGCTCTTAGAATGCCTTGAACTTTTCCTTGATGTCCTTCTTCATCAAAACATGTGATTGTCTTGTTGTAACAATCTAGGACAGTAGGATGTTTTCCCAACCTATCTATGCCAATTAGACAATCAAATGAACCCAATGGTATGATGTTCATATCTACCTTTGTGCTGAATCCATTCATGTCTATTGGACAATCTTTAACTAGCTCATTCATTTTCCTCTTAGCCCCTATGGCTAACTGAACTAACCAAGATTTCTTATCCTTACTCCTTTGCAAGTGAAATCTTTCAACGATGTTAGAGTTTATGTAACTATGGCTAGCTCCAGAATCAATTAAAATTGTTATGGGATAGTTATCAATCTTACCTTCCACTTCAATCATGGGGGTTGATACTCTGCTTGCTTGTTGTCCAAGGCTACATAAATCCTTGGCATGTTTCCTCCCATGTCTTCAACTGTTTTAGCCTACTAAATGTTGTGGGCAGTCCTCATTCTTTCTCCTTTATGAGGGCAGTCCCTATATAAGTGATTTCCCTCACATCTCCAACATTGTACAAGCTATTGCCTTGGCCTTTTCCCAAATGAATCTGCAGTCTTGTGCTAATTTTGGGTTGATTGTCCTTATTGATTTGCTTGGGAGTTGTTCTTGAAAAGGGGTGGCTTAAAACCTTTTTGCCTTTGATCCTTTTTACCCTTCATCTTGTCATTCCAAGCTTTTTGGAAAATTGACCTTCCTCTGCTATACTCATAAAGATGCTTTGCTCTCCCTATGGCTTCCTCTAAATTCTTGGGGTTATCATATTGTATCTTGTCACTGTAGGAGGGAAACTGATCCAAGTGGATATCAGTGGCCACCCACCTTTTCCAGCTGGCGCAAAACAACTTTCTAGCAATTTTGATAATTTACTATTTTTAGCAGTTTTTCGAGTCCTGAACTTCCGGAGCCATTTTGAGGCCCTAAACGGCGTTTTTTGGGGTATGTTGCAATTGCAAAATATCATCAAGAAATTTTGTGCAGCTGTTGCAGTCCTCGGATAGATCTTTCCAATGGGCTATCATACGCCTAAAACGGAGATCGTATGCAAAAGTTACGACCCCGAAAAGTTGATGTACTGACTTACCCAAACAGGGCCCACATGACTTTTGGCGTTTCATCTCCTAGGGTTAGGTTTTTGGATGTCTAGGGTTTTTTGGCATTCTTGTTTATTGTAAAAAGGCCTTCAGAGCCTCATTGTAATCATCTTCTTGCGAATGAGCACAGCCGTCACATCTCTTCTCAGAGATAAGCCACCACCATTCCAACAAGCTTGTTTCCACTGCATTTTACAGTTTCCAACTTATTTCTTTATTGAATAGAAAACCAGTTTTACTGTATCTCTGTTATTTTGTGTTAAGCACCTGTTAATAATCTGTATTCATTTCGTTTTGCTCATAAAATCCGGATCGGTGGTATCAGAGCAGTCTGCTCCTTGTCGTCTTAATGCATGTCCCCAACGAGGTCGGAGTACAAAGACTTGGGTCTCGAGCTTGTTTCTCTTGAGGACAAAAACTCTTGCACACCCAAGCGACCTCTCATGGCAGGAGAAAAGAAAGATGATGGGACAGGAGATCCTTTCAAACTGTTGATTGAGGAAGCCCTCACGCAACAGACAAACGAGATGATGGATAGTTTCAAGCAAATCCTTCGGCGGCTACCAACAGGCAACGCATCTTCTTCGAACAGAGGCGTCGCCCCCTTCAAGATACAAATAAACTTCGATATTCCTATATTTGAAGGTCAGATAGACGCAGATGTTGTAGACAAGTGGTTGAATCTACTAGAGGGGTATTTTTCTGTCCATAACTTTTCGAATAGAGAAAAGATTACTTTTGCACTCCTCAAAGCCGTTCCCCATGTCAAAGATTGGTGGGAAACATTTTGTGAGCAAAAGGAAACAGACGAACCCTCATTATTTTAAGTCACGACCACCTGGGAATCCTTCAGGGATGCTATTAAGGAACAATACTACCCTGTCGGAAGTTATGACGACCTATATACCAAATGGACCACACTGCGGCAAGAAAGAGACAAAGCAGTGCCAAATTTCACAAATATCTTCCATACCTTGCGCACCAAGCTGGGTATCAAAGATTTAGAGCGACATCTGGTGCTCAAGTATCGTGGTGCTCTACATAAATACATCCAGACCGAAATGGAATTTCTGGACATCTCATCCTTGGGCGCGGCCTACAGATATGCCGTCAAAATCGAGCAGAAGCTCAAACAAAAGACACGACTATTTGGGCCTGGGAACCCCTCACAACAAAAGCCAGGAAAGGGCAGCCCCAACCCACAAAACAAAGGATAGAGAAAAGATGGACAGTATCAAAACAACCAGTCCAAGCCGCAAGCATAGAAGGACACCGGAAAGACAAAGAAAGACACCGGGAAGTGGTGCGACTTCCATAAGAGCCCTTGGCATAACACTGTTGACTGCCGCTCAAAGCAGTCGCTAGTGGCCGAAGTGAAAGCCTCTGAATCAGATGTGGATTCTGACTTTGAGCCAGAACCAGAAAGGGGAAGACGGATCATTGACGCGGAACCTAGTGCCACCGTTGCTACCACCAAGCTCCAGCCTGGTGAACTAGACGAGCCAAAAGAAGGAGAGCGCCTCTTCCATTCACAGATGTGCGTGAAAGGCACCCCGCTGCATTTCATCGTTGATAGCGGTAGCCAGAAGAACCTTGTAATGTCCCTCACCTCTTGATGAAGAGGTTTGGAAGACTTAGTGGTCTAGGTGTCCCCACTAGACCATAGTCTCACACTAAGGGGAAGGGTCAACCAAACTAAGGTTATATTCTTAAGTTGACTTGACAAAAAGGTGAAGAAAGAGTTGAAAGACAACTCAATGAAGAAATAGAAGAGTTGGAGGTTGAGTTAGGGTTAACTCTAGGAGTTAATTTAACTCAACAGGAAAATAGAAGAAAAAGTATAAAGAGAAGGCTAGGGTGAACCTCTTAGCCATTCTGGATTTTGGTAATTGCTTGTTATTGCTCTTGAGCATACAGTTTGAGGGTTTTGCTATTACAAACCCTTGTGAAGAACTCAGTGGTGAAAGACCCACTCACCTTGTTCCAAGCTTGGTCTCGGGGATGAAATACTCCACCCACACCATTCTACAATCATCACAGATCCACCTATCGATTCAGGAAAGCAGTAGGGTCGTACTGTTCAGGGATTTCCAGTAGGGGCGCACCATATCTTGAAGAAGAGTTCAATCCAGCCAATCAGGAGAGTTTGGGGGCATTCCGGCATTTGGGTTCTATTTGCAGGTCCTTGACCAACATTTTGGGGGTTTTCTTGAAGAGTTATCACCATCAGATCTTCAGTTACAGATTGCGACAGCCTTGAGGCAAGGAGGACGTCTTGTGATTCGGTATTTCTCAGATCTAGGGAGTTCTACCTAGAATCTGGGCCTAAAACTTCTCCTAAGGGGTTATCACAACCCGATCTATCATCCTAGAGAGTTTCAGAAGTTTTGGAGGTGTCCTTCATTCAGAACGAATTATTGAGCTATTCAGGGCTTCAGGAGGGCGCAGATTGTATTAGGGTTTCAGCCATTGGAGGAGGAGGATTGAGTATTTGAGCTTCAGACTTCCGAGAGGGATTTCCCTAGTCCCGAT
>ML874450.1:5977-18979 GCA_009831015.1 Picea engelmannii | reverse complement strand
TGTAGACAATATTTGTAATAGTTGATATTCAGAGTTCTTAAATTGGGTTGAGCATGGAAATTCTGGTCATATTCCACGCTTTTTCTGATTTGAGATAAATAGAATTCAGTTCCAGTATTTTTCTTAAAATTTAAGATCCAGTTATTTGAAATTGTAGATTATGATGATACAGATGAGTTTAGCCATTTTTAAGTATACAACGAGATTATGTAATTTAAGAAAATCAACAATTTTTTTTAATGTTAATCTAATTTCATATTACTTATTTTTCTCTATGAATTTAAGATAATATAATGTTAATCTAATTTCATATTATCTATTTTTCTATGAATTTAAAATATATGTTTTTCAAGTATTCATAATTATTTATAATTTATGTAGTATTCATAAATTTAAATTTAAAATAGTGTTTAACTGATCAATGTTTTTCAAGTATTCATAATTATTTATAATTTATGTAGTATTCATAAACTTAAATTTAAAATAGTGTTTAACTGATCATCATAGTTTATGTAGTATTTGGTTTAATGTATGGGATTAAGGTTAAATGTTAATTGAAAGCATATTACTTCATTGTTATAATTTTAAATTTTAATACTAAAATAGATTAACAATTATTTTTTGTTATGAAATATGATTTTAAAGTGTTTTTGTTTCCAATTAGTTAAGAGTTGTTTTCCTTAAACATAAGAAATACATCTTAATAATCCAAAACTCAAAATTATTTAGAAAGAATGGAGATCTGCTCCCTTAAAAACTGCCAACTAATTATTTCATAATTAAGTTTTGTTTACACATCAATACAATTACTAATAAAAATTAAACCAATAACCTTAAATATTTAAAACTTTTTCATACTAATAAGTACCTTCCCTAACCTACAATTTCAACTCTGTTAATTGACAATATCTACCTCAACTCAACTAACATATGTAATATATGAGATATTTATGCATAAGGCATGTCTTTAGAGTGGGTTTTTACTGGTATAGGAAAACCATTTCTGATTGGGTGCCACGTGTTCTCCTCCTAGTTATCTATTCTGCCTTGTTTTGTGTTTTCCATTGCAACAATGGGTCTTAGATTACAAATTTGGAAGCGTTTTTCATGAAGATAAATCTTCATCCTCTAAGGATTTTGGCAGCTGTCCTGTATGAACCTTCAAAATCCCCTATGATGAAACCCTCACTTTCCTTTTTCGCTACAAACCCTCACTTGGTCAAAACTGAAAGAATTTTAGTCAAAGATATAAAAATATATTCCATTAGATGTTCTATTAATATTTTGGTTGGTAGATTCCTTTATGTTGTATAATCTTTAGTTGTGGAGCAGTTTTTCCATAACAAAGATCAAGAATTATTGTTATTTTTTTTTTTATAATATATGGTTGAACATCATGGTGGCATCTATTAATGATTTTGGTTGCACTCTAGAATCACTAGGAGGATTAGGACCACATGTGTGATACAAGCCAAATTTTGAGCTTTATGCTACCAAGAATGTGTCTCTTACTAAAATAATGTTCAAGGCCAAAACTAGAGGCTTAGACCCTACACGTCGTTTGTATCATTTGTTGGACATGCATGGGGCAAGAGTGTCACATGGGACATATGATATGCCTAATAGTTGAATTTATTTCATTGCATGAGGTAATACTATGTCTCATGAATTAGATGTGGTACATAGATATATAGTTTATAGTTGAATAAAAAAAAGTTGGTTGTATTTAAAGTGTATGTGTTATTCGAATTTATTTTGAATTAAAACGTATATATTATGAGTTCAACATATCACTTATAGGAATTGAATGTAGATAAAGAAGTATCAAGCACAAACTAAACCCAATAAACACTATAATAATATATATTCTTATTACAAAATAAAAATATGTATTTTTTTTCTACAAATTTTGGTTGTCTTAACTATTACCAAGATAAATAATTGAGAAACTATTGTAAAATAATATTTACATGTTAAAATTGAATAAACCATTACTTTAAGCCTCTTTAATGCTCTACAATCTCTCAACTTCATAATTTTATAGTAGAAAATCCATCTTACACAGAAATAGACATATATATTAAATTTTGTTGGAAATTTGAAAACCATTGTTTTTTTTAAAAACAAAAACTGGGAAATTTGCATTATCAAAAAGGCACGGTCGAAACCGTTGAAGAGTTACAAATTCCTTCAAAAGCCAGGCCAATATAGGGCCTCTATTAAACCACTACTACAAGCTACTAATGACTGTTTCAAATGCTCAAACAAAAACTTCACATAGAACAACCTCACTGACTACACTCGAAAAAAGACTTGGAGGATAAAAGTGAAGACGCGTTGCATCTAAATTAACCTGTTGAGGAGGGGCTCACATATTTGGCTGACTTACGGGCTTGAGTTCATGTTACCATTGGTTGTGTTGTGGCATGTGATATTTCTTTTTTTTTACTACCGGCCAACCTTCATTTGTAGATGTTGAGGTACTTGTGATGCCTATATTTCCTGGATTGTCTTGATCTGGAGCTTATATTTTTTATTCATATGATACCCCAACATCGTTAACCTAATCAGTCTAGCTAGTTGATGGATGAGGAGAAGAATGGATTTAAATTCCCTCATATGAAACTTGAGGGGAAGATGCCTCTTTCTCAGACTTCTGATTGGATTCTGGGATCGTGTCTAGAGATAACGGAGTTGGATGAAGAGGAGGATCTGGATGAGATGGATTTTAGCTGACTTGAGGGGGTTGTCTGCATTCCTTCAAGATTACTTGATGGTTGTCATTTGATCCCACCTACCAAGTGGATTTTCGAGGCTTTCTATTATTCTTGGCTCTTTGGCACAATGGGTTGCAAGATGTCTTGTTTCAAAACAAGATCTACAACACAAGGAATCTCTCTCATAGTCTAGTTTTTTAGACCAAGAATATTTTTTACCAGTAAGAACAACTTCCACTGGGAATCCTTTACTGAAGTCTATTTCCTTGCAGATACAAGAAAAATTGGGAGTGTTGTTCCTTTTAGTTTCACGACATGCAAAGTGGAACTTTCCCAACATCGAACCAATGGATTCAATAGAGGGTAAACCCAAGAAATGAAAGGAAAGGTTGGGAAGCCTCATCGAAAAAGGAGATGAGGAGAGAATGTCATTAGCTATATTGAAAGAAGGAGTCCATGGTTTCATGCACAAAGCTGAGTTACCCCAAAACAACGAACCTGAGTTGAGAATAAGATCCCTATCTTCCTCAATGTCGAACCGAACAATGAATAATCCTTTAGCAAGTGGATGAATGAAAGCTTGTTGTTTCATAATAGGGATCCATGTAGCCAAGATCCAACTATTGAGATCAACTAAATTTTGCCAAAAACAATTGAAACAGTAGACCAAACTCACAGATCTGTAGTATTCTTCCTCTTCCTCAGCATCTTGTCCCATGGGAATGACAAGGGGAGGGGATTCCTGAACCAGAAGAGATGAAGAAGATGGAGCAGAGTTTCTCTAAACAACATCACAAAAAGAGGCCCCAAATTGCGAAACAAAAACTGGTCTGGACATAGAGATGGAAGGAAAGGCCCCACTTCCTAAGGCACTTGTAGAGATGGATGTAGTCGCGGCTAAGGCCGATGAAGAAGAGTGGAACCAGATGCAAGCTCGGCTTGCGCAGAGATCTCGAGGGACCAAGGTTAAACCCTAGTCATCGCCCACTAGGGGAGGAGCGGCACCATTGCTTCGCTTGAAATTTGAAAACCATTGTTAAAAAACATCTACTCTATATTTTATGATAAAAAAAATCCATAATTTTTTTTTATATATTCTAAATTGAAATAGACATACGTATTATATTTTGTTGGAAATTTGAAAGCCGTGGTTTAAAAACATCTAATTTATATTTTATAACAAAAATTTCCATAAATAAATTTATATATTCTAAATTGGAATTTGGAAACCAATTAACCACTATATTAATGAGGGACATCACTTCATCATTGATATAAAGGTATCAAATTTTTTTTATTTTATTAAATTAACAAATCTTTATATAATTAAAATTTTTTTTTTTACCAAAATAGAATATTGTAAAAATCTACGTACTCAAATAAATTAATATTTCAAAGAAAAATAAATATAATTCAAATTTTTATATGTTTCAACATTCAAGATATATTAATGCAATAGAATGAGTTATTTTAAATTATTTAAATATATATTTTTTAACGAATTTTCCAATTCCATTAAATTATCATGTTTATATTTGAATTACACTTGCCCAAAGGGGTTGGATCCAATGGTGAAAAAAAAGGAGCTTTTTCTCCTTGGGCAAAGTTCAATTCTCGTGAGGGCCTAACCTAGAGCCATGGGAGCACCTTGAGGTAGTGGTTGAATGTGTGGTTGCACCCAGAGATATTATATTAAATGGTATCGTGACCCGTGGACACATAAGTGGATCAAATCCCCCCCCATGTCCTTCAAATTTTTAAGCCTGTAGGGGTGTAGACCGACTGGAAAGTGTCGTGTAAATGGAAATAAATATGTAAAGGAGGTCTCAAGTTCGATTCTCACCCTGATTTACTTGTGCCCCATGCTTGCGGGCTGTGTGGATGCACCTGGAGGTTATAGTAGTAGCATACAGGTATCGACCTTGTGTCATGCAAGTACGAGAATCGCCCATGTTGTCGATTTCACCAGTATAAAAAAAAATATTTGAATTACACTCCATTTAAATACTTAAAATATATATATAATAAATTTTGATTTAAAAAACCATCTATTTATATTGTATTTGGTATTATAAAGTTTATCACTGAGCAAATTAATACACTTAGAGCACACGTCTGAGAGATAAGTTGAGTGAATGTTTCTGAAACCCTATGTTTTGCATGGTCTAATGGGGGGGGGGGAGGGCTTGAGCGGGAGTTGTTCTCTCCCCAGGATAAATAGGCTATTGCCTTTCGAGCAACAATTTTAATGTATGTCAGGACTTCAAAGACCCAACCAATGAATTTCGTAAAGAGGATTGAAGCAATGTCGGAGGTTAAGCTTCCCCCTTTCTCTACTAGGTGTAAATCTTTGGCCTTTGTAGAAAGAGGGTTGGTTGGTCGATTTACCCACATCTGGCCCTCCCAAAGGAATGTGGTTACCTAGATCCAAAAAAATTGGAAACCCCATGTGAAAGGGAAGTTGAATCATTGTTTTGTGGTAGAGGTTTTTATGCCTTTCTCTTTGAATTTAAGGAGGATTATGACTTGATATTTTAGAGTGGTTTGTAATTTCTTGGATCCAGGGGCATGTATCTGAATATGAAGTCTATGGATTTCAATTACCTAAAGAAAAAAATTCCCTCAGTCGTCCCTATCTGGATGAGGTTGCCCCACCTCCCTCTACATCGTTGGAGTGATGATACCCTTAAATGTACTAGAAACTCGCTAGGGTGTTATTTGGATAGGGTAGATCCAAAGGAAAACATTTTCTCTTGTGCATGAATTTGTGTTGAAGATGACATGGAAAAAGTCTTGTTGAAATATGTGATTATCTCCTTAGATAACTGGCAACACATATAACTACTAGACTATGAACAACTACCTTTCAAATGCAAGATATTCGATGATTATGGGTACTTTGTGAGGAATTGTAAGAAGGTAGAGACTCAACATGAGAATGTAAATCTATGGGCAAGAGCCCAAATGTTTTCAAGGCTTTAGTTTCATCCCCAATCAAATCAACTGGCAATCTGAGGGGGTCCACTTCGATGCCTTCGCATGCTAGCTTGGGTGGAGATGGTATTTCTAATAGGTTTGTGGTTCTTTCCCAACTAGAGGTGAAATGGAAGGTGAAGTAGTCGATTTAAATATTTCAAACCATATTGGATATCCTAGCTAACAAGAGAATCCTTTAGAGAAAAACTATGAGGAAATGAAGGAAAATAAGGAAGGTTTGGAGATAATGTCGCCGGAAAGGGAGATGAAATTAAATGAGGAAAATAAAAAGGATGGTAAGAATAAGTCTGAAGAATAAATGGAGGATATTCCATCAATGGGTGTGGAAAAGTATAAAATTTTAAATATCCGAATTCAATATTCATTGAAAACAAATCCAGAGATACATAACCAATGGATTAAAAAAGAGAAGAATCGATAGAGGAGAGTTCATAGGAAACTGTATCAAGGAGATCTTGAAGAAAACTGACTCACATTATGAGAGAAGAAAAAGATACCAAGGAAATTATGATGGGTTCATAGAGAACAATCAGACAAATTCTAGGCCATGGCCAAAAACCTTCAAAAAATGTTGGTAACAATTAATATTTTAAGGGTGGAAGCTTGAAAATCATTATTAAATCATGAATAACATGTCTTGGAATATTCAATTTTCGTTGGTAGAAGAGTGGTCCTCCTTTCGCTACCTTGAAATCTCGATCTCTATCAAGGGACCCTCTTATCAAGTCTGGTCTAGTGTCTTGGATGTAATACCCCTAGGCTAAACTCCAATAGTAAATGTACATATGTTTTATAGGTTGGTGTATCAGGATGTTTTGGGCCAGAGTTCCTTTGTATATATGTTTTAAGGTCAGAGTGCTTATGTGAATTAGGCTATTGATCCTAAAAAATGTAATATGTAATCACACACGATGATATTAATAAAATACATCATTGTTGCAAATCAAATCAGAAAAAAGAGTATGGGGGGCTATGACTCCATGAGTGGGAAAGGGGGCTAAGGGTCTAGGAAGAAGGGCTAATTCAAGGGGGATTAAGCCAAGGTAATATTATAATATTATTCCTAAAGTCAAAAATCATGTGATGTTATTTTATCCTAAGTCCCTAAAGGTTTGGAACGAATCACCAAGTGGGGTCAAAGTTAGTTCATAAGGTGATAAGTGTCAAGGTAAGAGCATGGAAATATATTATTTGGAATTAGTGCAATTCCATAAATCATTTCATCATTCACTTCATCATTCCATCGTCCTTACCTTTGTTGAGAGAAATATGAAGCTAGTTGTTACCCTATAATTCCTTAGCGGCTTGGGATGAAGAAATAGGTTGTCAAGCCCATGGAGTATTCTCTCTGGGTGAGGAAATTGTTGGGATATTTTTTCGTATGTGTTGGGCTAGTGGGTTATGAACTCTTTGAGAAAACTTGTGTTCCAGGTGTTATAGAGCTCTCAAAATTCCTGGTCATTATAGATATCTCAAAATTCTTGTTTGGCCTATTGTTGAAGCACTGGAAGAGAAGTGGGAGAGTAGAAGGACTATTGAGTAGAGAAGAGGTACACTTCCTGTGGTGGGACAGGCTGTGGGGAATGAGAGGCTGTGAGATGGGGAAAGTTGGTGGAGTTGGCACCTGGGCCTGTATTTTGGTTGAGTTGTATGTTATACCTTAGTTTGGCTTAGGTATACTTTGCCCCATTGGAGTCATATCCCCAGCTCGAGGGTGACCTATTGTTGAGAGTATATGAATAGAAAAGTCTACAACTGGGAGGAACATCTAAGGTCTGCAACTAGTCAATGATTTTGATTAAATGATAAGTGTATTTTATGTGTTTGTTATGAATTTTGTGTGATTAATTATGTTATTTATGTCATGGTATTATTGTTATGACTACGCTTGAGGACTATATGTTGTTAGGAATGCATGTGTGCTCATATGCAGGTGTAACACACCCACTACGAAATTTAAAATTTTTCAGCCTTTTCTTCTTTTCTCCGAGGAATAGAATCTCTTCCAGTCCCTACGGGACCTGATACAGATACTTTCATCCCTTATCCACACTCATCTGATCGGTGGTTATGGCCACAGGCCTTATCATAGGGTACTCATCGACTTTCGCGATACAGGTATTCCCTTGCTCATTTCGAGGTTTCATCCATCGGAATTTCGCGGCTAGCGAATTATGACGAAAACTGACCCTTGAGAGTCCCGGGCACCAGAAAGCCGAAACACCAAAACCATGTGTGCAAATCCATTTTGGGACTTCGCCTATCGAGATTTCGCAAGTCGGGAGTTCAGGGGATGCGATGACAGGATGTCTCATATCGGGGTCTTCCGGGAGCCGAACTCCGAGTTACTAACTCTAAACATACTTCCCTGTTTCAGGATTTTCGCCATCGAAAATTCGAGATATGCGACGACAGGAGGTCTCGCACTTAGGTTTCCCGGGAGCCGAAACTTTGAAACCTTAACATACGTATAGTGTATATATGTGTCGCTCAGTCCATTTCGGGAATTCGCAGACCGGGTTTTTGGGACTGGTGAACATAAGAAAACTTACCGTTAGGTATACCGGGTGCCAAAACACTGACGCACCAAATACCGTCCATGTTAAGCCATTTCGGGACTTCGTAAGTCGAGAGTTTGAGAGATGCGAGTACAAGGGAATATTCCCTTGAGCATTCTGATTTATGAAGTGTTGAAGTCTCGTAACCTATCCATGCATTGTTCTTTCCAGACTTCACCCATCGGGATTTCGGGACTGACGTGTACAAGAAGACTGACCCTTGGGTTTCTCGGTTGCCAAAACACCGAAACACCAAGGCTTACCCACACTATACCTTTTATGGATCTCATACTTCGGGATTTCGCGATGGGTGATGACAAGAAGTCTCACTCCTAGGTTTTCCCAGGAGCCGGAACACTGAAAAAATCATAGCTACTTCGTCCTATTATCATTTCGGGATTTCGCGAATTGGAGTTTCACGATGTGCGTAGACAGGAGATCTTGCGCCTAGACCTTCTGGGAGCCCAAACTCCGAAATAACGACTCCTAAACCTACGCATCTATTTCAGGGTTTCTCCCATTGGATTTTCACGGATCGGAGATTCGGGACTTGCGAGTATAAAGGGACTCGCACTTGGGTATCTCGGGTACTGAAATGCCGAGCTATCCTATCTCATCCGCTCCTTAAACTATTTTGGGGTTTCGGTTATTGGGGTTTGGCGACTTGCGATGATCAGGGTTCTTCCCCTTTGTCTTCCTGGGTACCGAAACGCCGAAACGTGTACCGGTAGCCACATGTCCTATAAATGGACAATCCAGATACTCCGATGAACCCTGGGATCTACGGTCCCAATTTCTTTGCTACTTACGAAGATAAAAGGAAAGGGGTTGAGGCATTTAATGTCATCGTTTCTTCCTCCAATCTAATGGTCACGACTAACCTCAGATCTTCCGACAGGATCTCATCCGTCAATCGATACTTATCCACATGCTGCCATTTCAGGATTTCGCATGTTAGGGTTTCGGGACTTGCGAGTGCAAGAAAACTCGCACCTAGATACTCCGAGTGCCAAAACACCGAAAACTCTTAATTTACCCCCACACTAATAATTCGATATTTCACAAGTCGGAGTTTCAGGACTTGCGAGTGCAAGGGTACTCACCCTTGGGTATTCCGGGTACCAAAATGCCGAAATGTTGAGGTCCACGAGGACCATTCTCCCTCGTGCAAGATTTTAAGACTTAAACCATAACATCCTCCTTCGGGTCCTCAGGTAATTTACACCATGTTTTGAAGAACAGACTGGAAGGTCTTCTCGAAGGTAAGGGAGTGGTCTCGAAAGGGTGCCTTTGTGAGGAAATCTATCCAAGGCATTAGGTAGGACAAACATAGGAACAAATCTCCCGAGAGCAGACTTGAAAATCTGTATTAGTTCATCATATATATATATATATATATCTATAAACATAAGACATACGTGGTATTTCCAATAAAAACATGTAGCCATCATTTCTGATCAATACACCATGCAGACAGTCTTATACTTAAACCATTCATAATTTCACAGACTATGAACATACATGCTAGCATATAAATTTCAAGATACAAGATATAACACTTATCAGAAAAACACCAGGTGATGCAACTACTGAGAGGGGTGCTCGTTTCCACCCAACCGTAGGCTCAGCGACTCCCAACGGATTTAACACTAGCCACCACCGAGCTGAGACCACGATGCTGCGAGACTGAGTCTCTATTCGCTAGTGACCGAGAACGAAGGTTACTCTCCTTCTTCTCTGCTATCACTCACTCTGTAGTTTTTCCAGAGTTCTTTCAATCTCCCTTCCTCTTTCCCTCACGTCTGCCCCTTGATCGCACACTCTTCTTGCCTTTTCTCTTTTCGGAGAGGTTGTGTGTGGCACGATCTTCCTTGTGGTGGTCAGGTTTGAGGACTCTACGGATGGGCAGTTCATCCCCATCCCTCATTACTCATGAGGAGCCATTTACCTATCAACCTGGTGAGTGATTTAATTTGGGTCCAGCGAGCCGCTCTTGGTTCTCGGGGCCAGTGAAGTCCAAATACGATATTGGTTTCGGTGGAAGTTAACGCCACCATTCCAGGTGCCTTCCACCACCTTTCTTCAGCCATCCTGGTCTCTTTTTCAGAACATCCCCCTCTCAGCAGTCCTGCAATANTATATATTCATGATATTATTTACATTCATTGACCTTTTTCGCAAGGTCCATTCACATCACACATTCACATTTCTGAGTTTGCCACAATACTTGGCCAGTATATTTATTTTTACAGACTGGGGGAAACATGGTGTTACAATTCCCTCCCTCTTAAAGGAACATCGTCCTCGATGTTCTATCTATCAACTTGACATGCATGTACAGATGTAAACAAAATCGGATATGCCCGTTTCATGGCATCCTCCATTTCCCATGTAGCCTCATCTGGGCCAAAATGTTTTCATTGCACCTTGACCTGTGCAATGGTTCGGTTCCGGAGCGGGGTTTCCTTTATGTCTAGTATGCATTGAGGTTTTGGTAGAAATTATCCCTCTGGTTCCACTTGGATCACAAACCAATCAATTATATGGTTAGCATCATGTACATATTTCTTCAATAATGAAACATGGAAAACATTATGTGCTTTTACTGTGGGAGGAAGTGCTAGACTATAGGCTACAGGTCCCACTCTATCTAGAACCTCAAAGGGTCCGCAATACCGAGGTGCTAACTTGGCACAAGCTCCCATTTTCAGGGAAATTTTCCTGGGCCTAACTCTGAGATATACATGATCTCCCGCTTTGAACTCTCATGGAGTTCTCTTTTGGTCGGCATAACTTTTCTATCGGTTCGGAGCGACCTCCAGGTTTTGTTTTATCTGAGTCACTTGTTGTTCCATTTATTTCAACATGTCGGGTCCAAAAGAAATCCTGTTTATGGGATTACTCCAGCTGACTGGAGTGTTGCACGACCTACCATATAGGACTTCGAAGGGACTCATCTTTAAGGATGCTTGGTAGCCGTTGTTGTAGGCGAATTCCACCAGTGGCAGGTAGTCTTCCCACTTCTTGGGTTGATGCATTACATCCATTCTTAGCATGTATTCAAGTATTTGGTTCATTTTTTCTGTCTGTCCGTCGGTTTGAGGGTGACAGGCGATGCTAAACAATAATTTGGTCTCTAAACCTGCCATCAGTGATTTCCAAAAGTTGGAAGTGAACTTCGTGTCTCTGTCAGACATGATCTCTTTTGGCATGTCATGCAGTCTGAATATCTCCTTCATGAAAACCTGGGCGATATCTATTGCCTTGCAAGTTGATTTGATGGGGATAAAGTGAGCGGACTTGCTCAATTTATCCACCACTACCATGATGGCGTCATTCTGTTTGGTCGAGGTTGGTAATCCAGTGATGAAGTCCATGGAGATGGTTTCCCATTTCCATTCTGGGATTGGTAGAGGTTGTAATAATCCTGCTGGGTGTCGGTGTTCTGCTTTTACCTGTTGGCATTCTATGCATTTGGCTAGGTACTCGGCTATGTCTTTCTTCAATCCAGGCCAATAGAATTGTTTCCTGGTGGCTGTGATCATCTTCTGGTATCCTGGATGACCAGTATAGGGTCTTTTATGTAGTTCATCTAGTATGAACCTCTTCAAGTTGTCACAATCTGTGATATAAAATCTACTTTGGTAAGTGAGCAGACCTCCTTCCATCATCTGGTAGCCTCCATACTTTATCCCTGTGGGTTCTTGCTGCAGGTACGAGGTCACGGTCTGGAAGAATGGATCTGTTCCTTGTGCATTTCTAACTCTTTCTTTGACATTTGTCTCGCAGGTACTCACCACGACCAGGTGAATTGTTTTCATACTTTGGATAAGGGCATCGGCCGCCCTATTTTCCTTTCCTTTAATGTGTTTGATTTTGAAATCAAACTCGCTAAGGAGGTCCATCCACCTAGCTTGTCTAGCATTGAGCTTTGGTTGGTCAAACAGATATTGCAATCCACAGTGATCTATCATAAGTACAAATTTTCTTCCCAGGAGGTAATGCCTCCACATTTTCAAGGCATGCACTATGGCAGCCATCTCTAGATCATGGGTCACATAGTTGACTTCGTGCTCATTCAATTTTCGAGATTCATAGCAGACCACACTTCCTCCTTGCATAAGGACTCCTCTGAGCCCTTCCTTACAGGCATCTGTGCACATGAGGAAGTCAACTTCGCGATCGACGATCTTCAACATGGGTGCATGGGTCAGTAGATGTTTTAGGGTTTGAAATCTTTCTTCACATTTTTGTGTCCACATGAATTTTATCCCCTGCTTCTGGAGGGCAGTGATTGGACAACCAATCTTGGAGAATCCTTTTATAAATCTCCTATAGTATCCTGCTAATCCCATAAAGGATTTGATATCCGAAACGTCCTTTGGGGTAGGCCATTCCATGATAGACCTAATTTTATCAGGGTCTACTGCTACTCCTTCTTTGGATAGAACATGGCCTAAGTAATGTATTTTCTTCTGGAAGAATTCACATTTGTTGAATTTGGCATAGAGTTGATGTTCTCTCAACACTTGCAGCACAAGCCTAAGATGCTCTTCATGCTCTTCTCTATTCTTGGAGTAAATTAACATATCGTCAATAAAAACCAGCACAAATTTGTCTAGGAATTTGTTGAGTACATTGTTCATCAAGCACATAAAAGTGGCAGGGGCATTGGTTAACCCAAATGGCACTACCACAAACTCATAGTGACCATACCGTGTTCGGAAGGC
>WSFP011459717.1:0-18979 GCA_009831015.1 Picea engelmannii | reverse complement strand
GGTGAACCATGTAAATCTGTGTGTTATGCTATGTGCTTTGGTTCAATGTGTTTATCTTTGCTTATGATATGTGATTTGATATATCCACTTATGCTTTGTGCTTCTTAGATATATATGATTGTTAGATCTGATGTGTATGAGGATGATTAGTGATGATCTACTGGATATGATCTGGGTTACTATGGTTAAGTGTTGAAACACTGTAAATATGAGTATTCGCCACGAAGCTCTGTGTTGTCTATGAAGTATAATAAGGGTTAGATACTGATGAATGATCTATGCTAAGTGCCATGTAAAAGATATAATCACATATCTGTGTCCCAACTAAGGTTGTAGACACCTGAGTCTTGCAACCACCCCTGCCTCTACCTCGGGTGAGACTTCATCTGCTTCGTAGGCGTTGCCAAAAGCGTTGGTAGTTAGGGATTTGTTGGTGCACTCTTGACCATTGAACCCTGGGTTTGCCCCATGTGCCAACAAATGGTTCCGTTGTCGAGACCCAAAACTGTGATTGTTTGGAACTGAGGAAGAATAAACTTTGTGCAAAAGAAAGCTCTATGCATAGATCTGTTTCCCTAGTGCGTAGATTTTTACTCGACCTATAAAGATTTGTGCCAGGAATAAGGTCAGATCTGAAGAAAGGAAGATCATGTCTGAAGAAAAGAAGTGAGATCTAAATGCTCTGTTCTCTAAGAAAAGTAAAAGTGGGAATTTATGAAATAAAGAGGCCAGATCTGCAGAAAAGAGGTAAGATATGTAAGCCCTGTGCTCTAATAAAGGTAATAATAGTTAAAAGTTCTTAGATCTAGAATCGTTGTGCTCTGTAGAAGTAAGATAAGTGAAATTTTTTTATTTCTAGAGCATGGATCTAGGTATGTTTGATAGATTCGGTCCTAGATTAAAACCTAGGGCATTAATAGATGAAATAAAGTTTGATATGAATAGATCTGATAAGCATAATGATAGATATGTTATACCTATGCATAGAAAGAATGTTTGGACTAACAAAAGGATGCAGGAACCTAGAAATAATTTTTTGCAGGCTAGCTACCGTGATCCTGGTGCGCAGTTCAGAAGAAGTTGGGGATAATCTAAGAGAAAGAGAGGAATAAATCTATGTTACAGTTGCAGAAAACCAGGCCATCTAGCTAAGGAGTGCCCTGGTGGAAAACCCAGTTGTCTCTATTGCAAATATTTGGACCATGAAGTATTGGATTGCCCTATAATGATTGCTCATATTGAAAGAATTAATATGCATGAAGAAAACCCTAGGAAAGCCCCATAAATAGCAGAACCCCGGAAAGAATCAGAGAAATTATTAATAAAGATGAAAGAAACCTTGAAGGAACATAAAGATGTTGATTACTAGAGACCTTCAAAGAAAAGGAAAAAGTCGAAGAAAGACTAGGGGAATTTGACATTGATTGTATTCTTGATGAAGAAACATAAGTGAAAATTATGCCAGAAAGAACTTGGGAAGCTATAGGGAAGCCTGCCATGATTCCTTCACTAGGATCAATAGGACTATTCAGAAGAAAAATGATGATTTTATGTGGAAAACTCGCTCAGATACCTATGACAATCAATGGAACTTCAACAGAAGAAGATTTTGAGATTATCAAATTTACTGAGAACAGTGTCCCATTCACTATGTTACTTGGAAAAACTTGGAATGAGAGAGATCAAGCCAGAAAGATGGAAGAAGAAAAGGTATTACAACAGAAGAGACAAGAGCTAAAATATTTCATGACCAGAAGGATCACACAGTTGATTGAGGAACATGAGAATAAATCAAATCTATTTGACACTAGAAGCTCAGATGTCAAATAATTAGGGGACTCACAGAAGATTGGAGTATCTGTACTAGATATAGATGAAGTAGTTCTCTTGAGTCTTGGGAAAGAACCTCAACAACACGATGTGACTATGCCCAAGGAAAATAAGAATTAGAATGAGAAAAGAGCTACTGAGATGAAGCTCATGGGGAAGAAGTCTAGAAAGATAAGTAAAAAGAGAGCTCAGATCAACAGGCTACAGAGGGTTCCAGAGGAAACATCTCCAAAATAAACTTTGCAAAATTAGAGCTTCACTAGGATATCAGAACAATGACATGGGTCACTTCACCATGGTGAAGCAATATAGCCGTCGGATGCCGATATATCTGTTCAACTACCACTCCAAACGGATTGAAAATAATTGATGGCTCATCACCAGACCGTTAGACCATGCTATAACGGATAGAACCAGAGTTAAGGAAGCCCCATATCTGTTGCAAATGATCTGTTACAGAGTTACTTACTTAATCCATCGTGCCATGCACATAATACACTTTTGGTAATCGTGAAATTGAGTCTGTAGACTACATGAATTGTGAACAATGATTACTCCGCCCTTAATCTCTACCTTACTACAGTACCTACGTTACTTTGAGAACCCGAGTTATTGATCCTGAGCGTATATGTTTGATGAATTTAGCGCAGATGAAGAATCTGTAAGAGAGGTACTCGCTAGCCTCAAAGCTGAAAGAGTCATGTCGGAGTGAGGATTGTCTATAGGTTTATAGGCATCATCGACGAGAGGAGTGCAAGCTTCCCTGTCGATTGCTTGAGCAGGAACATCTCGAGCCGGCACAGAAAGACGAACCAAACATAAATATGATATGGCCAACACAAATTTGGTTCCATCCATCCTACCTTCTTACATACCACCTCTTGGCAGTGCGATCAAAAAAGATAGTGTGCCCAGAGACTTTTAGTACACTCTAGTCATTGCTTACCTGCCGAAAAGAGTACACGCAGTCTGCGCAGATCGCGACAAGATCGCAGCATTGAAGTTTAGTGACTTCAACCTGGGGGATTGTAAAGTTTACAAAATACTTGCCCTGTACAAGTACCTAACTAGAACCAAGGGAAATAATTCGAAGATCGTTCCTTAGCAATGGATTTTTGAACCTTGCGCAGTCTACTCTACTCAACATTATGAAGATACCGCACTTCGGCAGACACTAGGAGGTGAATTCTTGTGTGAATTTTCTGCTGGAAAGTTACCATGGAGGATACTTATGGTTGAATCATTGCATAACAGTTGATCTAGTGTTGATCAACTGGATCACTGAGCTTAGCATGCAGGGCCCTAATCCCCATGATTACTATCATGGAAAGACCATGGATCGTGCTCTTGCTCAGAAGATAAAAGAAGCCTATGGAAATGTTGATAAAGGCATGTGAGGCTACAAGGTATCTTCTGTTGAAAGTGGAGCAATGCGCCTCGCCTGTCAACTGATCACAGTGAAGTTGGTATCCAAGAATCGACCCACACGAGTATCCAACTTTGTAGTCGACCTATCAGAGAAGTGCAGAGAGGGACTATAGATGAACTGGGTGAAGTATGTGGTGAATCAACTAGATATTGACTATAGAGAAGCACGAGATCAGGGGAATGACTTTCATTTTAGCTGGCTCTTGATACTTATAGATTTCGTTGCATGGGAGCTACTAGAAGGTGCAACCTTCCCCAACATTGACCCCTTTGAACCATTGGCTGAGAAGTTTAGTACACTATGGTACTCGAATGACATGAACAAGCAATGGAAATCCAATTCCGTATTTCATACCTACTACACCCAGTTGAAGCTATCCATCCAGTCTAAGCCTCACATGATCCTGAATACTTTACACAAGTTTCAACCTTTGATAAAGATCAGTGCAAACCACCATTTTATATATATTCTAGCACGTGCTGATGAGAACAAGGAACAACTTCAGTCTTATTATAAGCTGACAGAAGAAGATCTGGAGGAAATCACCAAGGAATGGTCGATGAACCTCCCTATTCTAGTAGACCCCGCAGAAGTGTCCAACATTGATATCCCAGAAGCTACGCAAAATACACCTGGGCCCAGTAAGACAAAGAAAACAAAGCAGACAAAGAAGAATTAGGAAATCCAAGATATAGACAGGATATCTGTAAGAATTGCATCCATTACACTAGAGCAAGGAGGTAATAGTGAAGACTTAGAGGAAGTTGAACAGAGGCCAGGAGACAAAGTAGAGATCATAAATAAAAGGAAGGGTTCACCTCTGGAACCTTCCTCAGTAAAGAAATCAAAATCACCTGTGACTAAGCTAAAGACCATGCTCACTCATGATGACTTCAGTTTTCTCATCACAGCTATGAGCGAAGCCATAGAAGAGATAACAGAAAAGAAGGAAGCTAAGAAAGAGAGAATGTACAACAGAATCGAGATCAAGCTCCAAGGAGTACAACAAGATCTCCAGTATAGACACGTAGTCTCCTCGGTGCCCTTTCTAGAAGGAACAACAAAAGAAGGAAATGAACCAGTTCAAGTCCACAAGATTGCTGACATAGTCAAAGTACACCTTTGGAAGGCACAAGAAGAAACAATGCAGTCCACCTAGGCCTTAAAGCAAGAACAGGAGGAAACCATCGAGAAACGTTGAGCTGTGCAACAAGAGAAGGACACTCTCCAAGCAAAAATTGAAGAAGATAGAGCGAAGATTCTAAAAGAGAAAGATCATCTTCTCATGAAGCAGATTGGGATTGAAGAAGCAGTCAACAGAGCATTTCTCTCTATGACCGGCTTAGAACAGAAGGCAGAGGACCCCATAGAACGCTAAGTGATGAAGCTTACTGAGGTTATTCAACAACTTCAACAAAGATTCATGGACTTAGAGCTTCAGACCATACCACAGACCCCACAAAAAGTGCGCAACCAGTGAGATATAACTGCCCAGAGCACTGTAGAAAGGATTAAAGAACTCACTGAGGAATGCAAACAGTTAAGTAGAAGAAGTGTGCAGATCTACGAGAGCCTAATAGAGAACCCAGAATTGCATAAATTGGAGTCACAGCTCCAAGAGGCGAAGTATGACACCGAAAAGCTACAGGTGCTACTGAAGGCCCTATCACCCGTAGAGATAATGAAGAGGTTTCCAGAGCAATGCACAGGCCAAACAACAGATTCACATGCTTCAGAATAAAGTAATGGAAGTCTCTCAATGACTTCAACCAATGTAAGAAAAGGCATGCCAACTATTCACTAAAGTTGAAAGCCAAGGAGTAGAACTTTAACAGCTTGTGAATATAGTAGAACAATGCCTAGAAGGTTTGGTGAACAAGGCACTCATCCAGGAGTTCATCGAGCAATAAGTAGTAGCAATGCGGCAAGTTGAAACAAATCGATACAAGCTCAAGGAATTCGAAGAAGAATTGGTTAGACCTAAGTGACTCAGGACAAGTCACAAGTGAGTGTTGGGGGCTTGTTGGCCCTTGACCAAGTTTTGAGGAACACTTGGTCATATTTGACCATTTTTGGGACTTCAACAAGCTATCAAATATGGAGCGCTAGGCAAAGAAGAGATTACGGGATCTCGATCCACCTTTTGGCCCCTTTTAGGGTGTTGGATTAATGTAATGGGAAAGGGATGCCAGCCCGTGGGATTACCCATGCTTAGGACCACTTTTGTAATGTATAAATAGAAGGATAGACAATGTAAGAAGTAGTAGATATGATTTCTTAGTGCAATTGGTAGTGCATCTATGTGATGTCAAGTAAGTGCTCTGTGTGAACTGTGTAAGGCTTGCAAGGCTAAGTGCAAGTTACTGTGTGGTTGATATAGAAAGCTAAGTGTTGTGACACAAGGAAAAAGGATCTAGCGAGCTACACAGATCTTTTTTCCTATGCGAAGAAGGGTTTTGGAGGCTTTGTTCTTGTAATAGCTTGAAGTTGATAATAGAGAAGAATATCTTGTGGGCGTATCCCCAAGGGGGTGAACTAGGTAAATCTGTGTGTTATGCTCTGTGCTTTGGTTCAATGTGTTTATCTTGGCTTATGATATGTTCTTTGATCTATCCACTTATGCTCTGTGCTTCTTAGATATATATGATTGTTATATCTGATGTGTATGAGGATTCTTAGTTCTCATCTATTGGATATGATATGGGTTACTATGGTTAAGTGCTGAAACACTATAAATATGAGTATTCGCTGTGAAGCTCTATGTTGTCTGCGAAGTATAATAAGGGTTAGATATTGATGAATGATCTATGATAAGTTCCCTGTAAAATATATAATCACATATCTGTGTCCCAACTGAGCTTGTAGACACCTGAGTCTTGCAACCACCCCTGCCTCTACCTTAGGTGCGACTTCATCTTCTTCACAGGTGTTGCCGAAAGGGTTGGTAGTTAGGTCTTTGTTGGTGCGCTCTTGAGCATTGAACCCTGGGTCTGCCCCTGTGCCAAAAAGTAGATTCACAAAATCGTGACTTTGAAGAACTACGTCGAGCAATCCACACACATTGTGAAGTCTGAGTTCGCAAGTTGATCATAGTCGTTGGATCACAGAGGGCTATGGGTCATCGATCTGGAGCAAGTTTCAGAAAATTGGGAGTTGGGAGAAGGGAGGTGATGAGTCATCAACTCCGCAAAATGTGAATTTGCGATGAGATTTGAGTTGTTGGATCCAGAGGACACATGGTGGGATATCAGCAGTTCACTTACTCACAAATTGGGAAAGTCAAAGGTAGAGTTGCAGGAACTCGCAAAGTTCGAGTTCACGAAGAGGACATCTTGACCATTGGATGAAGGACTAATCTGGTACATTAGATCTAGGAGAAGGAATGTGCCAAATGGAATTCCATGTCATCAAGGACAAGTGGAATACCGCATCAGCAAGGACATGTCGTGAGAGATCAGTGCTTCGTTGATTCACAAATCACGAAATCCATAGGAAGGAATGAATGCACAAGTCGTGAAGTATCGAAGTGTGAATAGGTGATCTTGACCATTGGATCATGGAGATATCTGGACCATTGGTATGGAAACCGTAAGTTCAGGACTCAGAAGAAGGGAGGCTCTCTAAGCTCTGTCATTGCGAAACATGAAATCCCGAAATGTAGAAAGTGATCACAGTCATTGATCGAGGTAGCATTGTGGACCGTTGATCCGACACTGAAAAATAAGTTAGTGAGCTCACGAAATGCGAAGTGCTCGAATGTTTGGCCCATGGTCATAGCCATGGTCACATCAGCAAAATTAAGGGAAGAGATAGCATGTTCCTAAGCTCCACTCTGCATATCAGGAGTTGGGAGAATCAAGGCAAATGATAGCAGGAGTTCGCAATATGCGAAGTCATGAAGCATCCAGGAGATTAAGACCCAAGTCAGAGTTGGAGGTCACATCGTTGAAGCATTAAGGGAGGCTCTAGCACATCGCTAGGCTCCACATCGGAGATCGTCGAGATTGTGAAGCACTCGTTGGATAGGCGTATGATCACAACTCGTGGTCATGTGAAAGGAAGGGGCTTAGCCAAAAAAGAGAGAGTCCACTGTGTATTTTTCTCAAAAAGGGAAAAGGCACCAAAGGCATGAGCACGCGGAGGTTCTCTTGGTAACTGCCAGAAATAACTGATTATTTCTACCAGAGAATTTGAAGAGGCTTCAGGGTGATCACCAGAGGAGATGAATATTCTCAAGGTAACTGCCAGTGGTATGAATATTAATCATAGAGACAACTGACAGATGGAAAAGTATCAAAGATTGTAACTTCCATAGAAGCCAAAGAATCTCAGCATAAAGACCATTGATGATTAACGAGTTCAGTATAACCGTAGAGAATACAAAAAATTGCCAGGATGATCTGATAGAGGACTTGGCATGAGAAAGATATGCAAAATAGAGAAGAGGGTGTGCTTCTCTGATATCTAGGCATGTGGGTAGAAGGAGACTATGAGCTCAATCTGAAGTAGAGTTGAGAGACACAGTAAATGGCATGCAGAGGTATCATAGAGAATAAAAATAGAAGAGAAGTTTAACAAAATGTGAGGTTGCGTAGGATAAGAAAGAGCAGAGAATAGAGACGCACCAGAGGATAAAATGCAGCAGAAAAGATGAACAAAGAGGCTGGTATGTGTGAAGGAGGACACTGATTCAAGCAGAGAAGAGAAGTGTAGCAGAACAATGATGAGACTAGTAATACATTGATAAATACTATATCACTGTAATAGAGTCCACTAAGAAAAGATTTATATTTCAGGGTGGTAGGGTGCTGCTAGGGAGGACTATTGTCCTCAGAGTTTCAAGTGGGTGCTTGAACACGGGGAGTTGTAGCTTCCATTTGGTTGTAGCCAGAAAAAACCAGGGAGGTAGGGTGGTGTAAGGGAGAACCATTGTTCTCTGTTATATAGGTTGGTGCATGTGTGACTGGAATTTGGTGCTTCCATCCAGTTGGTGCTGGAACACTCAAGGAGTTGGTGCTTCCTTCTACTAGGTGCTAGAGAATCAAGAGATTTGGTGCTCTCAACAAGTTGTAGCTTGTACAGGTTGGTGCATGTGACTGGAATTTGGTGTTTCAATCCAGTTGGTGTTGGAACACAAAGGGAGTTGGTGCTTCGTTGTAGTGGGTGCTAGAGAAACCTAAGAGTTGTTGCTCTCAACAAGTTTTTTCTTGTCAAACAGAGGTGGTAGCCTCAAAATGATTTGTTTCTCATAAGAATGATAATGTATAGAAAATAAAGACTACTTATCATATCAAGAAGAATAGTTTTCTCCCTTTATGGGTTTCCTCAGGAATATCTATCTCTATGTGCTTCATGTGTGTGATTGATGTTGAATACTCTATTTCTTACTTCCCTACATTATTTTGATCATCATTGAGTGTTTTGTAATGAGTTTAAAATGGTTATAATTGTTTAAGCACAATAACAACCGATTCACCCCCCGCCCACACAGTTGCCCAACAATTTGGTATCAGAGTGAGTTCCCTTTATTTAAGGGTATATCCTAGAGCTTAAACATGACTATCCATGAAGGAAATTCAACCAATAAGCCCCCCCTGTTCAATGGAACAAACTTTGGCTTCTGGAAAGTTAGGATGAGAACCTACATAATGGCTTTAGGTGTAGATATCTAGGATGTGGTAGAGACTGGTTATGTAAATCCAGTAGTACTAGCTTCTAAGGATGAAAAGATAGAATTCAACTTCAACACTAAGGTTATGAATGTTATTCTGAGTGGGCTTGCAAAAGTAGAATTTGTAAAAGTTATGCACTTAGAATCTGCCAAAGGAATGTGGGACAAACTAACTAGCAGTTATGAAGGTAATGAGAAGGTAAAGGATGCCAAGATTCAAACCTATGGATTACAGTTTGAACAACTAAAGATGAAAGAGGATGAAATAGTTGGGAAGTAATTTTTGAGATTTGAAGAGCTAGTGAATTCCATGAAGGGTCTTGGTGAGAAGATGGAAGACGCATTTTTAGTTCAGAAGATTTTGATATCTCTGCCTGATATATTCAATCCAAAAGTTTTTGCAATAGAAGAACTGAATGATCTTAAGACTTTGTCTATTGATCAAATCCTAGGAACTCTAAATGCTTATGAAATGAGGATTAGTAAAGATAAATCTACCACTATAGAATCATCATTTAAAGAAGATAAGAATGAGGATTCTAAGCCTGATGAAATTGAAGCAAAATTTGTGAGAAGACTAAAGAAAGGATCAAGCAAGTACCAAGGAAAGTTTCCCTTCAAATTTTTTAACTGTGTAAATATAGGTCACTTTGCATCTAAGTGTCCACACAAGAAGAAGGACCAGAACTCTGAAGGTGAAGAGGAGTACAAATCCAAGAGATTTGGTAAAAATAAAATTTTATGTGTAAACAATGATGAATCCTCAGAAGATACAGATAGTGACTCTCCTTGTGAAGAGTTAATGACTTTATGCTTATGGCCAAAGAGGATTATGATAATAAAATCATAGGAAGTGATGTTAATGATGAATAAGTTATGGTTCAATTGGAAGGAGAACTAATCAGTGCTTTAGAAGAGATTGATAGACTCAGATTTAAGAAGAAAAAAAAAAAAAAAAATGTTGATACAGTTCAAGAAAGATAGTAAAAAACCTGATGAAGACTTTTCCCTACTAAAAGTGGAATTAGAAGAGGCAAAGAAAATAGAGGACATTCTAAAACAATAGTTATCATAGAATAAAGAAATATTTGAAGCCTTGGAATAAGAGGTAGTAAGAACCAGAAAAGAGATGGAGAAGTTTGAATAATTGTATCTCCAAAATCTTCAAAGCATTAAAGCCTCAGCAGAGCTAAACAACATTCTAAGAAAACAAGGATCTCTTTTGTTGAATACTGGTTTAGGCTATGTAAGTGGTTCAAGAAGAAAATAGATAGAAATCAAAGAGCCAGTAAAGATGATCAAGTTCCAAGTCAACAGACAATCAGACCATGTGAGTAATTTTTCACCATAAGTTCATAAAGACACGATGATCCCTAATAAAAAACAAAGAGATCAGAAGATGGAGTAGCAAATGAAAAGAAGAATCCCATCCTTCATGTACAAAAAATTCTTCCATGGTTAGTATTTTTACTGCTCTAATTTTGGTCATAAGATTGCAAACTGTCAAATTAAGTTTAGAGACATGCAACTGAGGAAGTCAAGAAATAAAAAATCCCTACAACATAGAACTAAACATCCAATGAGTCGACAATGTTGCACCAATCACTTTGACCTATTGAACGATGAGCTTAAATTCTATAACTGTCATAACTTCGACCCCAAAGCTGCAGCTTCCATCTAAAGAATTACAAAGACGATCCAAGGATAAAACCCTTATCTAGAAATGCCAACACATGGAAAAGTAAAGATAGTGAAAAATGTGGTCTAGTACCTTCAGCTCAAAAACAAAAAGACCCCTGGTATATAGATAGTGGATGCTCCAAGCACATGACTGGAGACAAGGATAAGTTTATGTCTATAAGTAAAAGAAAAATAGGACATATGACCTTTGGAAATGATGAACAGGTAAAATAAAGGGTAAAGGGATGGACAGTTTGAGTAATGGCAAAGGAGATGCCCAGGATGTTCTTCTTGTAGACGGGCTAAAACATAATTTGATCAGTGTAATTCAAATGTGTGATAGAGGATGTAAAGTGTTGGTCACTTCTAAAGATTGTAAGATAAAGTCTATAAACTCAAGACAAGTGGTGGATAAAGGCATAAGGACAGATAATAATGTTGATATTGAATCCTCCCCTATAAGTAAAGAAGAAGACTCAAATACAACAAAAGAATGTTATGTTGGCGTTTATCCCTTTGAAGAAGTAAAAGAAGAATCATGTCATAAGATGGAAGAAGAAATTGTGAATATTAGAAAGAAGGTTGAGAAGTCAAAAACCCAAATAAATTTCTTGAGCATCTCCATGACCATGGATGAGATCTTGGATAGTCATAGATCACCAAATGACAAATCCGGTCTTGGATACAACAAGGAAGAAATCAGTACTCCTAAGAAACCTGATGCAAGTCCTTCATTTGTAAAGGGTGAAGACAAGTCTGACACAGGTCCTTCATTTGTAAAAAGGGAAATCAGGTGTGACTCAAGTTATTCACGTTCAAAGAATGAAAGAAATACTACAATATTTAGAACATCATATCAAGGAAGACATCCAGAAGATACTCATACACCTCAAAGTAAGTTTATAAGAGAGACACCTTCATGGATGAATCAAAGGAGGTATGAGAGCGTTCGTAACGGTTATTTTTTTTTCTTGTGATGAATATGTTCATAAAATCCTTGGATTGTACGAATCATGGAAAAACAATGAAATTGCAGTAATAGAGATCGATGAGAATCAATGGGCAGATCTAAGGGTTGTTTGAAAAATATGAGCTACAATTGCGTAGTGTTCTAGTAGGAAAGCAACATCTGCAACAACAACATTCTGATGTACAAAATGATATACATGACATCTTGTAGAGATAACAAGAGGAGAGACCTTGTCAGGGAAAGATAACCTTTTAGAAACAAAGGGGGAGAATAGTCAGAAGAAGAGAGAGAAGAGTGTCAGGGGGAGTCATCCAGTTATGACAAGAAAAGGTTGCTGAGGGATTCCTAGTAAGAGAGGTGAGAAATATTGAGTATACTACAGAGGACACATCTGAAGCTGAAGATGAAAAAGTCCCAGAATCCAGTATTTCATTCCAAGACCAAGCACATCGCCATAAAATACCATTTTCTGAGAGAGCATGTCACCAACAAGATTGTTCAGGTTCATTACATTCCAACCAGAGAAAAAATTGTAGACATCTTTACTAACTGGCAGAAGTTGGGTGTCATCCCTTCTCTCACCTAAGAGATTCCATCCTGGGGGAGTATGTGTTGGTTGAATATATGATATCTCTGAAAAGTACTACAACAACTTAAGGGGAGAATGTTTTCTTTGACATTGATTTCAAAGGGGGAGAAAAGGTGTGGATTTCTATAGCTGGAGGTCTGAAGAATAGTGAAGTCTTTCAGGGTTGCCATCAATGCCAAAGGGGGATATTGTTGGCATGTTTATAGGTAGAGTGTGCTTGTCATTGATGGCAAGAATAGCAGTGATTATGGTAGGTTTACAGGAAGAGTGTGCTTGTCATTGATGGCAAGAAAAACATCGACGATGGCATGTTTATAGGTAAGAACAACAAAAACAATGGAATGATTATAAGAAGAATGTTTCAGGAGGGCACCAAAAGTATTTTTGGAAGACATAGAAGAGCAAGTTCGAGAAGCTCATAAGAGATAGTGTAGAGGTGCACACAGAGTGCAAGTGTATGCCAGGGTCGAGGTTAACTTCATTGCCAAATCTCAGGAGATATAGAGTTATGAGATGCTAACGAGATACCATACATCAAGGCTCACATAAGGATCAAAGTTTGTGGCCTTTGAGACTTAGATATTTGAGAAATCCAAAGTCTAGACAGGAGGAGAACACAGAGGAGGATATTAGACCTCAGCCATCGGATCAGAACACAAAGGACTAGCAACCGTTAGATCCAGTGGAGCTGCAAGGAGGATAATCTCAGGAGTCAGTCAACACTCCAAAGTTGCGAAGCAATCCTAGCCGTTAATCTGGGAAGGACATGTGGAAGAAGATAAATCATATTCACAGAATAGTGAATCAGAAGAACTACGTTGAGAAGTTCATAGACATCGAATAGTTTGAGTTCATGATTTGATCACAGCCGTTCGATCACAAAGGGCTATGGGTTGTTGATCTAGAGTAGGTTTTGAAAAATTGGGAGTCGGGAGAAGGGAGGTGAGCAGTCCTCCAAATCCTCGAAATGTGAAGTTGCGATGAGATCTGAGTCATTGGATCTAGAGGACATGTGGCGGGAGATCAGCGTTTCGCTGACTCGCAAATTAGGAAAGTCAAAGGCAGATTTGCAGGAACTCATGAAGTTTGAGTTTGTAAAGAGGATATATCGACCGTTGGATCAAGGAAAAATATGGGCTGTCAAATCTAGGAGAAGGAATGCGCCACATGAGACAGTCCACATCAGAAAGGACAAGTGGCAGACCACGTTAGCAAGGACACGTGGCAAGAGATCAACGCTTCGTTGATTCACAAATCACGAAATCCATAGGAAGGAATGAATGCACAAGTCACGAAGTCTCGAAGTGGGAATAAGTGATATTGACCATTGGATCACGGAGAAATATGGACTGTTAGTCTGGTAAGCACGAGTTCGGGACTCGAAAGAAGGGAGGTGCTCTAAGCTCTGTCATCGTGAAATGAAAAATCCCAAAATGAAGAAAGTGATCACAGTCATTGATTGAAGTATCATTGTGGACCATTGATATGACACTACAAACTAAGTTAGCAAGCTCATGAAACGTGAAGCGCTCAAATGTTTGGCCCATGGTCATAGCCATGGTCACATCAGCGAAGGTTAATGGAAGAGATAGCATGTTTCTAAGATCCACTTCATAGATCGGGAGTTGGGAGAATCAAGGAAACTCAAAGTAGGAGTTCGCAATACATGAAGTCATGAAGCACCTTGGAGGTTAAGCCTCGGGTCAGAGCTAGAGGTCACATAATCTAAGGATTAAGGGAGGAGCTAGCACATCGCTAGGCTCCACATTAAAGATCATTGAGATCATGAAGTGATTGTTGGATAGGCATCTAACCACAGCTTGTAGTCATGTGAAAGGAAGGGGCTTAGCCAGAAAAACGAGCACCCAGTAGGTAGTTTTCTCAGAAAGTGAAAAGGAACCAAAGGCATGAGCACGTGGAGGTTCTCTGGGTAACTGCCAGAAATGACTGATTGTTTCTGCTAGAGAATTCGAAGAGGCTTCAGGGTGATCTCCAAAGGAGCTCAAGAGTCTCAAGGTAACTACTAGTGCTATGAATATTAATCATAGAGACAACTGACACATGGAAAAGTATTAAATATTGTAACTTCTAGAGAAGTCAAAGAATCTCAGCACAACGACCACTGATGATGAACGAGTTCAGTATAACCACAAAGAATATGAAGAGTTTCCAGGATGATCTGGTAGAGGACATGGCATGAGAAAGACATGAAAATTAGAGAAGAGGGCGTGCTTCTCCAATATCTATGGATGTGGGTAGAAGGAGACTGTGATCCCAATCTGAAGTAGATTTGAGAGGCACAGTAAACGACATGCAGAAGTAGCATAGAGCATAAAAACATAAGAGAAGTTGAACAAAATGTGAGGTTGTGAAGGAGAAGAAAGAGTGGATCATAGAGACGCAACAGAGGATAAAATGCTGCAGAAAATCTAAACAAAGAGGTTGGTATGCATGGAGGAGGACACTGATGTAGGCAGAGCAAAGAAATGTAGAAGAATAGTGATGAGACTAGTAAGCCATTGATAAATACTATATCACTGTAATAGAGTCCAGTAAGAAAATATTTATATTTCAGAGTGGTAGGCTAGTGCTAGGGAGGACTGTAGTCCTCAGAGTTTCACATGGGTGCTTGAACACAGGGAGTTGTAGATTCCATCTGGTTGCATAAAAAAAAAACCAGGGAGGTATGGTGGTGCAAGGGAGAACCATTCTTCTCTGTTATAAAGGTTGGTGCCTGTGTGACTAGAAGTTGGTGCTTCCATCTAGTTGGTGCTAGAATACTCAGGGAGTTGGTACTTCCTTCTAGTGGGTGCTAGAGAATCAAGAGAGTTGGTGCTCTCAACAAGTTGCATATTATATAGGTTGGTGCTTGTGTGACTGGATGTTGGTGCTTCCATCCAGTTGGTGCTGGAACACAAAGGGAGTTGGTGCTTCCTTCTAGTGGGTGCTAGAGAAACACGAGAGTTGGTTCTCTTAGCAAGTTGTTTCTTGTAAAATAGAGGTGGTAGCCTCAAAATGAGTTGGAGCTCATAAGAATGATAATGTACAGAAAATAAATACTACTTATCATGTAATATCCCTCGACTAAACCCAATTGTAAATGTAACTGAAAATGTACTTAAGTTGGTGAGATGTTTGATATTATTTTGTATGCACATTTCATGGCATAGTGCATGCATGTACTGTGCAGTAAAATGAGCAAGTGTGCACAATCCAGGATATTGCGCGCAACAACTTAAGTGCACGCGATGTTGAGGCCAGGGAGCCTTTGTGTATATGCAATGTTTTATAGGTTGGTGAGTCGTTTTGTGATTATTAGGTCATAGAGCCTAGATGTTAAAGGATAGTGCACCTATTTTTTTATATCTCTCATAATTAATATAAAATGCATCGTTTTGCACAGACTGACCACGATAAAAGAGATGGGGGACTAAAATCCACTAGTTAGCGAAAGGGTGGCGGATAAAAGTTAAGGAAAAGGGATAATCTAGGGATCTTAAGACAAAAAGGAATATTTTATTAATATTTCTTAAATCATAAAGTATGGATAATTATTTTATCCTAAGTTCTAAAGTTGGGGACAAGTGGGCAAAAGTAGCTCCCAACATGACAAGTGTCAAGTTGGGGACATGCATACATATTGTTAGGACTTAGTTCATTTCCCATCATTATTCCATCATTCAACCATTATTCCATCATCATTCACACAACCATTGAGCTATCCTCCATACCTTCATGTCACTGTACCTGAACTAGGATCCATACCCATAGTTGTTTGTGTAGCTGGTTAGCTTGGGAGATTGATTGAAGAAGTGAGTTGTCAAGCCCATGGGAGATTGAAGAGGCAGGTTTTTAGGCCCTTGAGCAATTTCTCTCTGGGTGAGAGAATTGTTGGGAATTGTTTTCCTAAAGGTTCTAAACTACATATACAGAGCTCTGAGACTTCCTATTCGGCCTATTGTTGAAGCCCAGAAAGGAAGTGGGGCAATCGAAGGAATGTTGAGAAGAGAAGGGGCATACTTCTTGGGGTGGGACAAGCATGTGGGGAATGAGGGACTGTAGGATGTTAGTTTGAATAAGCACATGTGACAGAGTATGTCCTATTGTCTATGATCCATTAGCCTGGCTAGGAATCCCTTTACTCGGGTGGATTTTAGTTCCAGCTCGGGGGTGACCCACTACTGAGAGTGATGAGCAGTGTGGTCTAAGGTTGGGAGGTTCGTGGAAGGTCTATATGCAGTTGGTGATATTCTTACCAAGATAAGTGTTAACTATGTGATAAATTTACATGCTGCATTGTTATTTATGTGTTTATTTTATGGGTTTATTCTATGTGTGGTTATAACTGTCTTTATATTTATGTGTATTGCCTATATATGCTTCATTTATAAGTTTACTTTTATTTCAACATGAACTCATGCATTTACGTAATGTATTTGTCTATTACATTTTATATATAATTTTTTGCAAGAGTGTTGTGTGTGTATGTTTTAATTGCATGCAGTTCGAAAAATGTATGTGGCATAGCTCAGTTGGATGTTGGGTATGTTACAATATGTTCCACAGTGAGAGAATGAAAGAGTTCTCTCGTGTAGCATGGTCTGGCATGGGTGTCCAGGGACGTTACATATCATATCAATAAGAAGAGGTTTTCTCCATTTATGTGTTTCCTCAGGAATATATGTCTCTATGTGCTTCATGTGTGTGATTGATGTTGAATACTCTATTGCTTACTTCCCTGCATTATTGTGATCATCATTGAGTGTTCTGTAATGAGTTTAAAATGGTTATAATTTTTTAAGCACAGTAACAACTGATTCACCCCTTCCCTCTCAGTTTTCCAACACTAAGAGCATGTTAGGAAGTTATAAAGAGAAAGAATTAGAGAAATTTCAGACTACATTAATACAGTTGAAATAAATGATGAATGTTCATAAAGATGTCAGTTTACCATAGATCCTTAAAGTAAAACAATGCATAAATGAAAGAATATAAGACTTCGACATAGATTGTGTCTTAGATGAAGAAACACAAGTGAATTTTATGACCAAAGAAACTTGGGAAATTATGGGAAAGCCTACCATGATACCTTCATTGGGAAGGATAGGCTTGTTTAAAGGAAATATGATAACCTTATGTGGAAGAGTTACTAATGTACCTATTATTGTTCATGGAACATCGACTAAAGAAGAATTTGAAGTTATTAAGTTTGTAGGGGACAATGCCCCTTTCCCACTCTTATTAGGTAAGCCTTCGATTGAGAAGGATCAAATCAGAAGGAAAGTAGAGGAAGAGGCCACAGAAAAGAAAAAGAAATAAATAAGGGATTTTATAGCCAGAAAAATAGATCAACTAATAGAAGAACGAGAGGATAAGTTGATGCAATAGAACAAAGTAACAACGTGGGAGGAACAGAAAGAAAGAGAATTAGTTGTCAAGGTTGAAATAATGCAAGAAGGCTTGAAGGACCTATCTATGCAAGAAAGAAGAATACCCACCCAGGAAGTATTAAGAGAAGGGATATTAAATTCAAACCCTTTGAGGGAACATCAACAATGCGAAGTCACTATGCTAGGAGAAGATAAGAATAAAAATGGAAAGAGGATTCTAGAAATATTTAGAGAGACTCAGATCATAGGAAAGAAGGCAAGGAAGCTCAATAAAAAGAAAGCTAAGTTGGAAAAGTTACAAGCAACTACAGAGAACAAATGGAAGACTTTGTAGACTGGAACCTTGCAGGAGGCAGGTTCACAGGATTTGAACCTCGTCGGAACAACAGAACTGTGCAAAATGGGACTTCGCCCTGGAGAAGTTATATGACCGTTGAAGGCGCCCCAACCGTTAGAACGACGCTCTAGAATGAATAGAAAACACATTTATGGGAACGTTGAGACTGCACCATAATGGACAGATTCACATTGATGGAATCATTCCTTCCCGTTGGAAAAATCTGTTACGGTGCCCTGCTTATTTAACTTGTTGGTCACTGCACAGAGAGAATTTTTTCCACCTATGATTAACTGAGCTAATAGAGAATTTTATAAATGTCAAGTTGTGTTATTTGAAGCTAGACCTCGCAGTCCGATTTTCTACCCCGCCTGTCCATTCGTTTACCCTGACACATCTATTTAAAAGTTCGCCTATTGGGTGAACATAGTGCATTAGAGAAGTCTGTCGAGGAATTCCTAAGGAAGATAATGACTAACAAACCGATGTTTGAAGGAGTACATGCGTCATCGACTAGGGGACTACAGGATTCCCCTTCGACTGGATGTCATTTTGGTCGTGTTAAACCCACAACTGAGTAGTGAAGTAAGCACCGTGATGTTTGGATAATGAGAAGAAGATCCCATCCATCCTACCAGAGTATATCCCACCTTTTCCTGGTGCGATGAACCATGACAACATCCCACGAGATTATGAGTACACCTTCATCACCGCATACATTATGAAATGGATATGCATAGTTGAGATTTAGTTAGGACAGATCCCACTACTGAAGAACAACGACTTCAATCTAGGCGATAGAAAGAACTATACTATACTAGCACCCCACCGCTACTTGACGAAGTCAACTAGGAAGAAGCCTCATATCATCTTGCAACCATGGATTAAGGGGCTGGCGTAGTCCACTGTGATGAATGTGATTAGGATTCCCCATTTTGGCCACCACCAGGAGGTTAACTCTTGCATTAAAATCCTCCTGTCATGCTATCATGGAGGATACCTGTGCCTCGACCAAAGGATTACCGTGGATCCGACAATAATCCACTAGACTACAGGATTAAGCATGCAGGGACCTGACCCTCA
>ML874447.1:0-14879 GCA_009831015.1 Picea engelmannii | reverse complement strand
TTTAAGAATATCTTTACTTACATTGGGGTGACTGGATCTTTGTAGATTATACTGTAGCCTTTCTACAAAGTCCTCCAAATTTTCATCCTCTTTCTGCATCATCTTAAATAGTTCCTCCCTTTTTTCTCTTGTTCGGCAATAGTCCCGGTATTTATTCAGGAATTTCTGTTTCATTTGGTCCCATGTTGTGATTACATGGCCTCCAAGACTCATGAACCATCTTAGTACATTTCCTTTCAATGTTTCTGGAAACAGTTTTAATTTTTTAGCATTGGAAATGTAATCATAACTTCTGCATAATATATCAAACTCAAAAAGGAATTCATCAGGATCCTCTGAAGACAAACCATGAAAGTTAGGTAGTGTTGAGAGTGGAATGTTATTCATGGGGGCTACCCCTCTAGGAATATCACCAATAGGAAATCCTAATGTGGAAAAAGAGTTTTCATCATTTACCTCTCCTTCAGAACCTGCATGTTCTTCATGATGCAATTCTTCAGTGTACTCATCCATGTTTTCTTCTGCCTGCTCCCCTGCTGCGCTTGCTCTGTCCTCAATGTTTCCTGCTGGTTTCTCGACTATCTCAGGACTCCAAACTTCTTTCCCCGTCTCAAAGTTTGCTTGAAATGAAGGTTGGGATTTTGATTTCCGAGAGTTTGGTCGTTGAGCAGCAGATTCAGACTTTGATATAATCTCGTCAATATAAGTCTTTCTTCCTCCTCTTCCTCTGCCCCTGCCACCTGTAGGGTCAGTGTCTTTGGGGTCTCCGTGTTTTCTCATGCAATCTTTGTATCTGAAAAATCATAAGTGCTTTTTAAATCTATAATTACCTTCCCCGGCAACGGTGCCAAAATGTTGGTCACTATAATTGCTTATTTAACTAAACAATCAAGTGCTACATAAATTGTCAACCCAGGGAAGTCTGTTTATTTCAAAGGTAATCACGCACTATATATGCTCAATCTCAAAAGCAACCTAGAGTTGTAGTAAAAACATATTAATCACACTTTACCTTGAACAAACTGAAGTTCTAACTTGAATTACAGGAAAGCAACCTACCTATTGCAGAGTTCAAAGTTTAATGAAAAGATTAATTAAAGAATCCTGGATTATATTTAAAGTAACAACAAGATGTTGCAACATGAAAGACCAACTATCTTGTAACAAAGAACAGGACCCTATTCCCAAAGCAGGAATATTCAGCACCTGTTTCCGATCATCACACTTCATGAACTCATTGCTTAACTGAAATAATTGACACACAATGAAGGCTAACTATCTCTAACAGAGAACAGGACCTTATTCCCTAAGCAGGAATCTTCAGCACCTGTTTCTGATTAGCACACTTTCATGAACTCATTAAAACAATTGACATACACTGAAAGCTAACTATCTCTAACAGAGAACAGGACCCTATTCCCTAAGCAGGAATCTTCAGCACTTGTTTCTGATTAGCACACTTTCATGAACTCATTAAAACAATTGACATACACTGAAGGCTAACTATCTCTAACAGAGAACAGGACCCTATTCCCGAAGAAGGAACCTTCAGCACCTGTCTCTGATTATCAAGCTTTCATAAATTCACCAAGCAGGATTGCTAACTAGAATGATTAACAGTTACCCAAGCATGAATCATATGAAAACAATGTAACAGCAAAACAGAGTTCAGTAAAGTAGTGTTTCATCAAAACAGAGTTCAGTAAAGTAGTGTTTCAGCAAAACAAAATTTAATCAAGCCATGAACAGAAATAATACTAACACACTATAAAGTTAATGGGTGAATCTTGTGAAGAAGGTGGGCCCTCCCTTCTCACAAGATTCCCCTGAAACGAAAGGAACTAGAGAGAAAGGCTCAGAACAATCTTTTATTCATCTGTCAACTGTGTTACATTACAATCTGGAGTAAAACACGTCCCTCTCTGTAAATCCTTTCTTAGTTCTGAAAAAGATCCTCGCTATGGATGATTTCCTCTTATTTAAAGAGGAGAATCCCTTCGATACAATTTGATCAACAAATTACAAGTGTACATCTTAGTCCTATTCTTAGTCAGATCAACTTTCTAAACTGGAATAGGATATCCTAGTCTCCCGCAACAGAATGTTATTACAAGTGCTAAGTGAGATGTTGTTGTTGTAGCTGGAGTAACAGCTTCTTTATTTGTCTTCTTGTTACTGTTGTTGTATGTTGTTTCGGCATCACAAATCGTGGGTTGTTCCAGCCATGGGATTTGTGTTCTGACTGTTTCAGCAACTTCATCTCAGACAGCAACGATGGTTAATGCTAGCTCGAGGTGCGGCTGTTGTGGTCAATGCAACAACTTCATTGGTGTTTCAGCATCGTATACCACGGAGAGTGTAACGGCTTTTGTGTAAGTTGTTGTTTCAGCATCGTAGTCCATGGAGAGTGTAGCAGCTTCTGTGTGAGTCATTGTTTCAGCATCGCAGACCACGGGGAGTGTAGCAGCTTTTCTTGTGTGAGTTGTTGTTTCAACATCGTAGCCAACGGAGAGTGTAACTGCTTCTGTGAGTTGTTGTTTCAGCATCATAGACCACATACTGTTTCAGCCACAGGGTTTGCTTGCTTTGACTGTTCCAGCAACATGCCTCAATGCTAATCTGCAGTTCAAACTGTTTCAGCACTTATACATTTCTGATCAATGGTTAAGTACGAGAGTAATGTAAAATTATATGCAAAATAGATTAAACATATAGTAAATAGAAGAGAGTTATATACCTTTGGAAAGATAGGGTAAGGTGATAATGTGAGTTTAAATGTGAGTGAAACAAGGGTGTAAAGGTAGCAAAAAGTGTGGGCAAAAAGGTACATTGTATGGTCCTAACAGCATACAGAGAGGGTTTGTGAAAACAAAACAGAGCCATAACCCCGAGCCCAACAATGAACGTTGTAAAGACTCATAGGATGGGATGGACGTTTAATTAAAATGCATGTGAAGGAGGTTTGCGAAACCCAAGGCCATCCTTAGAAATGATGGCATCTGCAAATCGTATGCCACCTTTGCATTCAGTACAAGCTAGGACCAAATCATTAAAACAAAAATAAGTGCACGCATCGTGGGTTTGATTACAAAGTTCGGGTAAGTCAAAAATTGAAAAATCAAAAGTTTTGTAAAAGAAACGTAGCCAAGAATCAAACCAAAACTATACAAAAAATCAAATCATGGGGGTCCTTTGTTCATAAAGCCAATAACCTCTTAAGCATACTTGGAATTGAAAGGATCAAAACAAAGACAGTAATGATTTCATGGCAAGGAATCAAAATTCCATAATAAACTATATGAACAATTTGCCTTCAATGAAATTTTAAAACATAATGGTAATCACAGTCGCACGTTTTCATGCTTTCTGTCATGAAAACAAAGCTTGAATAGACAATAGGGAGAAGCGACAATTTACAACTGTCGTTTCGGAAACTGCTCATGAAGAGTAATAAAATTTCATGACCCTGGTTAGGCAGCTATGTAGATCATTTAATTGATATGGGAAAAAAAAAAAAAAATTATATTATTGCTGCCAACAATGGCGACATGCTGGGAGAAGCAGTTATCTCTGTAACACGAACAAGTTCAGGTTAGAAAAAACTGAAAAACTTCAAATTGAAGAACAACTGAAAAGTCATTTGAACATCTCAAATAATCATGACGCAGTCCAGTTTCAGATAACTTTTATTTTTAAAGAAACGAAAACTGGTGACAAACTTGGCAAAAGAAAGCCACGATGTTAAGTTAAATCTCCAATATTGTTGACAGGGCCACTGCTGCTAGCAGGCGTCCATAGCCTCGACAGGGATGTCAATTAACCCACCCTGGCGTCTGTATTCTATCCAAGAAATTTCAAATGAGAACGAAGGATGCTTATGGACAACACAAAGTTTATACCTGAGAATTTTCTTTTACCTGATATCACTTCGTTGCCAGCAGGCCTGTTCAATACCCCAGCAAAGTTATCTTGGCGTCATGCATGCATTTACCCGCTGCCAGCAGACTTGTTCAGTGTCCCGGCGGGTTTACAAACACTTCCCACAACTCTCTGAGAGTTTATTCACATTCTGATATAGTTTTAAAGATATTCAATAGAGTGGGGTGACGCTGAAAATTCCAGTTTTTTAACACAACTTAATATTTCCACAGGCCTTTAAATTTTTCTATCAAACCTTCATCAAGATCTGAAAAATAGTTCATTGATAAAACCAATTTTCAAGGACGGGGAGACGTCATTGAGTTGCTCTCTTAAAGAACAGGGACATCGTAGAAATATTTTTAAATATGGTCGTGAATACTTTCAAGTGCAGATTGAAACCGAGAAAACGCCTTTCAAACAAAAAGTCATCTTTAACCAGGCTACAATTTCAGAGAAATACGAAAATTAATGTTCTGACAACCTTTAGCAGCTATTTTCGAGGGGAAGTATTATGTTTTCTTTGTCTGAGCTAGCCCGTGGTGTAGGCATGTTTGTTTCAAAAAGAAAGACCGATAAACAGAAATGAAAACAAAAAACAAACCAGCAAAGAAAAACAAACAGCAAGGAAACCAAAACAGAAAATATTTACAAAAGGTGTATGGGAGAGTCATCAGGTAAAATACTTTTTGAGAGCTTGACCATTCACCGGGAAGGTGTCTAGCTGTCCCTCTAAATTCTGCAGGTGAAAGGAACTGGGACCTAGTTTTTCAGCAATTAAAAATGGTCCCAACCACAAGTTTTGAAACTTAGTATGTTCTCCTTTCCCCTCATGAGGTTTGTCCCACTTAAGGACAAGATCACCTACCTCAAAATTTATGTCAGAGGCAGAATTGGAATCAAACCAGTTTTTAACAATGAGTTGATGTTGATCTAATTTTCGTTTTGCTTGAGCCCTTACTTCCTCTAACTTCAGCAAAGCGTTAATCCAACTTTCCAAGGGAGGACAGTTTTCTTCTTGCACCTTCTGTGATAACTACAGAGATGGAAGAAGGACATGCGGTGGAAGAATCGCTTCCCTGCCGTAAACGAGAAAAAAGGGGGAATTACCAACAACAATTTTAGGAGTTACCCTATCAGCCCAGATTGCATTAAATAGTGCATTATGCCAGTTTTTGTGGTTTTCGGAGACTGTTCTCTTGATGATCTTGATCAGGTTTTTATTAGTTGATTCTGCCAAACCATTTCCTTGAGAGTAATAGTTGGCAGAATATTTTAATTTTATTCCTTTCTCTAAAGAGAAATCACTCATTTCGAGAGATGAAAAATAGGAAGCATTATCAAATACTAGGCATTCAGGAATACCGAAACGAGTGATAATATTTGAATTCAGGAAGGATATTACCTGGTTGGTGTTTACAGCTTTTAATGGCATAGCCTCAGACCATCTGGTAAAATAATCTGTGGCTGTTATGATGTATTTATGTTGTTGCGAGGATGTTGGGTTAATTGGGCCTATAATATCGAGGCCCCATTGCTGAAAAGGGGAGTCTACTGAAACTGGTTGCAGCGGGAATGTTGGTTTCTATACTCATCCAGATGCCTTTTGACAAATTACACACTTGTGGCATAAGGCATGGGTGTCTTTGAAAAGAGTAGGCCAGTAATAACCTGCTCTTAATACTTTGTGGGCAGTGGTGTCTCCACCGAAATTCCCACCAGCTTCCCCTACATGTAATTCCAATAAGACTTTTTCTGTTTCATCTTTTTCAAGACAGTGCATAAGTATTCCATCAAAATTTTGGCGAAACAAAATACCGTTTACCAGCTAAAAAGAAGCAGATTTTAATCTCATTGCTCTCCTCTTTTTTGGATCAAGGTGTCGGGGAGCTGATCCGTGCATAAGATAAAACTTGATGTCATCATACCAAGGACTAGTAAGGTTTTGTGCACAGCAGATTTGATTTTGATTGTGTTGATCTTGAATTAACATATCAGTTTCATTTTGTTGTCCTATAGCTGAATCAACAACCAATTTACATAAACCTTGGCCTCTAACAATTTGCGTTGGGGTAATTTCTATGTCGTATTCTTGTAAGGAGGTGACCCAGTTTGCCCTTTTTTCACCCAGTTCTTTCTATACTAACAAATTTCTGACAGCAGGGTAAGGGACAATGATTTTCGTCCTAAATTTCAATAGATAAGATCGGAAGTGTTTTACCACTTTAAAAACAGCATAGGCCTGTTGATCTATTGCTGGGTAATTAAGTTCTACTCCCTTAAAGGCTGAGCTCGTAAAGGAAATTGGGACTTTGTTGTTTTCAGCATTCTTTTGGGTTAGGACAGCAGCATAAGACCGATCAGAGGCAAATGTGTAGAGGGTGAAGTCTCGCGAAAAATCAGGGCTCATTAGAGAAGGAGCATCTACTATAGCCTTTTTTATTGAGTCAAAAGCCTAAATTTCTAAATGTCCCCAATGGTATTGTACATCCTTTTTTATTAAATTTTGTAATGGTCTGACCATTTCTGAAAAGTTGGGGACGAACCTCCTAACAAAGTTTATCTAACCCAAGAAAGATTGCATATACTTTTTGGAAGAGGGAGGGAGCAATTTTGAAATGACTTGGGTCCTTTTAGGGTCAATAATCATCCCTTCATTTGATACAATGAATCTGAGGAGCTTACCTTGTTCTAATGCGAAGATAGATTTTTTAGGATTTAAAGAAATGTCGTACTTACGACATCACTGTAGAACAGATCTTAGATGAGCTAGATGATCTCCTTTATTTTTTTAGAAGACAGTGAAGTCATCTAGATAAAATACTACAGATTGATTGATTAAGCCACGGAAAGTGATATCCATCGCTCTCTGAAAAGTGGCACCGACATTTATGAGCCCAAAGGGCATCTTTCTATAAGTGTAGGTACCCCATGGAGTATGGAAAGTGGTTTTGAGTTGATCTGGGGGAGACATAAGGACTTGGTTATACCCTGAAAAACCATCCAGCAGCGATAATCTTTCAGAACTGGATACTTGTTGATCTGTTCCATGGGAGGGACAGGGTAGTTGTCTTTATCAGACGCTCGGTTTAAATTTCAGAAATCGACACATAGTCGGATTTCACCACTCTTCTTCCTTACAGGGACAAGATTAGAGACCCACTGGGTATGTCTTATCGGGAAGATTATTTTAGCATTCAAGAGTTTGTTTAGTTCTTTCTTGACTGTCGGTTCAAGTTTTGGGTGCATCTTCTTAATTTTTGTTGAAAAGGTTGGGTTTGGGGTTTCATGGGGATAATGTGTTGTACGATGTTAGGATCAAAGGTTTTTAAATCGTCGTACGTCCAAGCAAAGACATCTTTAAATTCCTTAAACAACTTAATAAATGTTGTATTTTCTTGCTCAGAACATCCCAACCCCAAATTGATGTACTATGGGTTATCTTTAGTTCCTAGATTTACTTTTTCATGTGTCAAGGAAGAATTATTCGTTTTACAATTCATTGATTTTCTGAATTTATCGTGAAGATCATAAAAATTTTCTAATCTAACCACAGATTTTGGGATAGAGTTTACCATATCCGATGTAGACTCCGGGGATCTTGGATCTAGTATGACCGTAAAATCGTGAAGGTTTTCGTCGTGGGTACCTTCGTCGATGGTTGCGCCTTTGAAAGTCTCTTCCATGTGCAGAAAACTAATGATTTGTTGATCGTCATCGAAGACTCTCCAATTTGTGATGTTGTCCAAGACGGATGTTCTGAATAACAACTCGATGGAAAACGCATTCGGAGAAAGGCCTTCTGCAGGAAAAAGTTTTGAGGCGACATTAGCTAACAAATCAGCCTCAGAATTATTCAATTTGGGAATAGAATTAATGTTAAATGCAGAAAACTTGTTCATTAAATTCCATACCTCAGTCTGATATCTTTTCAGGTGTGGAGATAAACAGTGGATAGAATTTTTTACCTGTCTAACCACAATTTCTGAATCACCAAAGACAGTCAAATTATGAATCCTCGAATCTAGTGCTTTCCTGAGACCTTGCAGGAGTGCCTCGTATTCATTCATATTGTTTGTGCATTCAAATTCTAACCGGCAAGCAATCAAAGTTTTGTTACCTGTTGGATCAATGAGCACGCACCCTGCACCAGCTCCTTCCTTAGATTTAGATCCATCGAAGTAAAGAGACCAGATTTAATTTTCGTCAGGTGCATGTGCCCGATGAGAGAAGGATGTTGACTGTGTGCATGTCATAATTTCAGACTGTTGTTCCGGGTTAGTAATAGTAGAAGTTTCATCCATGAAATTACCGAAAAAAGTGTCCATCCCTTGTATTTCAGGTGAGTTGGCGGAAACAGTGAATGGTTCATTAGGATCATTTAAATCAGTTACTGTGAACTTAAGATAATGCTCACGATTTACCTTAGTTCTGTTAGGCTTTCCATTCTCGAGCAACCACAAGTGAGACCAATCCGTTGCAAAATAGCCATGTAGTTGTTCAGACCAATCTCTACTTAAAAACAAACCATATACTTCTGGGATATCTACGACAATAATATCAATAACTTGATGGACTTTAGGATTAGATGATAATATGATAAGCACATTTTTTAATTCACTTATTACTTTAACACTAGTTCGATCAAGCTAAATAATCTTCAGGCTTGAAGGTCGAACTTTGGCATTGATTTTTTTGCAGACAGACCAAGGCATTATGTTTGACGAAGCACCTGAATCTACCATACAGTTATGTACATTCCTATTGAAAAATTCAAAAGTCAACAAAAAGGGTGGGACATTTCTGCGAGTATTAACAACAAAAGTTTGTTGTTTTTTAGTCGCAGCCCCTGAAACTAGTTTATCTACATTTGTTACACTTTTTACAGCAGGGTCTCTTTTATCAGAAGACTCTGGTGTTGTTTTGACAGAGATCTTTTGAGGTGTTTTGGGGTTGTTTTCAGCAAGTTTGTTGTTGTTCGGATTGTTGTTTTTGTTGTTTTCTGCAATATTTTGCAGTATCTTTTGCAGAAGAAAAGGGAATTTCAATCATTCGTAAACAGAAATATTAGCTCTAAGTTTTTTGAGATCCTCAATCAAATCATACTCTAAACTCGGGGCTATTGAATTCTGTTTAGTTTCAATTGATTTAGAAAATTTTTGAGGTGCATTAGTTCCGATTTCATAAGAAGATTTATTTGTTGTCTTGCTCCTGGTATTGTAAGGATGCACTGTTTTGAAATTAGCTTGAAAAATGCTATCCAAAAAATGCCTGAAAATGTTGGGAGAGGATTCGTCCTCTTCCACTATCTCTTGTTCAGCCACGTCTTCGGGAATCTCGGAAGGAATCAAGTTATCATGTGCCTCTAGAATCGTCTGAATAGCAAATTGTAAGTTTTCTAGATTTAGGCCTTCATAATTTGAGTTAGGCTGGTTTGTAGGAAAAGGATTTCTAAAAGGGGGTTTGTAAGGCCCTTTGCTTGAAGAAGCTTCTTGAGCCGATCTTCTCAAATCTATAACCTGATTAGACAACTTTTGAACGACCTTCTGTAAGTTTTCTAGATCTGAACTATCTGATTGAGTTTTGTTTTGGGGAGGTCTAGGAAGAATTTTGATTTTCTTCTTGGAGGCTGAAGTAGTCTCTGCCTCCTTACAAATATTGTATTTTAGGCTAAGAATATCTTTCTCGATTTGACTCACCTCTTCGAAGGCTTCTAACAATGTGGTTTTCTTGGACCTTTTTACCCAAATGGCTATGTTTTGGTGTAAGGATTTCGTGTAGTATGCGACGATAAGGTTTTCGGTAGGCATTGAGTCTGTGGGGATTCGATTCTTTAATGTTAGGAACCTTTGATTAAAGTATTTTATCATTTCTTTGGGGTTCATCTTTAAACTAGAGAGTTCCATGACTAGGACTTCAGGAGATTTTTCGTCTCTGAATTTCTCAAGGAAACAGGACTTGAATTTATCCCATGACACAATGGTGTGGGGTTGTTGGGAAAAGTACCAGGTAGAGGCATTGCCTTCAAAGGTTGAGGGAAAAATTCTACACACTACGTCTTTATGTTCAACACTACGGAGCCTAATGGCTAGCATGAATTTTTTGATACGATCCTCAGCAATCTGCTTGAAATTTGGGTCAAATTTAGGGAGCCATTTCTCTGGATGTTTAGGCAAAGGATGTTGGGGCCCAAGTATGGCCACTGCATCTTGATTGAGCCAAGGTCTGGCGGGATTGTTCGGTTTGTCCATAGGTGTGGGTGGTGTCGAAGGCTGAGATGAAGAACTGCCTTTGTTTGATGATTCTTCTCCGGAAGAAGAAGGAGATGAAGGGGGTGGTGATGGTGGAATACCAGATCCTCCTTTTGCGGGAGTGAGGATGTGATCTGGATCCGTAGGGTTTAGGGTAAGATCAGTACCTTCAAGTTGCTCCCTGATATCAAAGAAGTCTAATGGTTGGTTCAAAGGCTGACCTGGTTGTCTGATACGGGCCAAGGCACTATGCGTCCTTATGAGGGATTGACGAACAATTTCTTGTACGTCGGTCCCTGAGGGGTTTGGAGTTACTGGTTCAACGGTAACCCATGGATTGTCGTTTGATGTGGTTGTTGTTTGAGGGACAATTTTTTCGTCATAACGACTTCTTGTCACTATAGGTGAGAGGGTAGGTGGGGAAGGAGTCTTGTGACCTCCTCATGCCATTAATAGTATGCAGGCCCTCCTTCTAGCGCCATTTGTTCACAGGTGAAATTGACTGCTCGTCAATTGGAAGAGTGAATCCAGTCTGGGGTTGTCCAATTAACCCAAGTCGTTTGGATTAATTCACTCTGATGGTTTTAAAGGCTCCGTTGGCCAATCTAAATTCCTAAGGGAAGCGAAAAATAACTAAAAGAAATGCAATAAATTACTACATAATAATCGTTGAAATATATATGTGCATCTAAATATATATATGTAGTTTATCTAATTAATATTTATATAATAGTTCTATTTATCATATATACAACATATACAAATAATGAGTTTTAATCTGAACTCATAGAAAATCGAATGTAAAATGGTTCTTTTAAGGACAGTAATAAAGAAAGCAAAAACATTATTTGTTTTTGATTTGTTTTCTTGTTTATATGCATTCACAAGATCAAATATTAAACTACTTAATCAAACAAGAAGATATAGATAGCGAAAATTATACTATATATAAAAACTTCTATAATAAGCAAGCAAATGAAATAAAAGAATAAACTAACCTATTAATCATTTGAAGAGTATGTGTCCAACTGTTTGCGTAAATCATGCATCAGTCCATCCACGAGATAAATCTGTTGTGCATCTTAACTCTATTTGGTGCAAAGGCCAAACTATGCGTTGACTGGTGTATTCAATTGATAAAACAATAAGACACAAAATAATTACAGTAATATAATAGATCACAAGCGATAACACATGGGATAAATCCTACAGTTACAGCATGCATTTAATCAATCGACATATGTAAGGTAAACCTCATAACGTGAATTGAAATATCATTCAATTGTTTTGCTAAAACTAAAGCATAAAATCATGAACCATGAAGAAAACTATCTTGACAACCAAAACAACCTGTGAAGACGAAAGCTATCTACAGTCATTCAATTTCCAAGATAAACAAAATATAGATCATAACCACATCCACATATGACTAAAGCATAAAGTAAATATTGATTATGTCTAAATTCGAGTATAAACTGTTCACAATAAGCCCCGGGCCAAGATGCCTCTATTTACAAAATGATAGGTTTATAAAAGCCTCAAGAAAGATAATTGTTTATGTTCCTGAGATCAAATATTTATTTCAAAAATAAAGGGGGATGCAACCACCCTGATCTTACTAAATCCTCCAAAACTAACAACAGTTACTTTATGTTCATTCAAAATATATCATAGATATGACTGGAAGGTCTCAAGAGTGCCTCAAATCAATTTTGAAATCATGGATCCCAGAATATCCTGAGAGAAAAGAAAAATAGAAAGATTTCAGATACATTTTCTGTCATTAATTTACACAATTCGAATTAACATAACTGGCTACAGAATCTTGCGATTTTGTAGCTAGTTATTTTAACAAATGAAATCTCATTTTATTTAGTGAATAAAATAGACTAATTTAATAATGAAATATAGTTTATTCAACAAACCAAATAATCTAACTAAAACAAACATGTTATTAATTTAAAAGATCATACCTCTAACCATGCAATCAAATCGTATCATGAAACCTTGGAATTTACAATGGTTGTAGCAGCCTCAACATTTTTAAATATCACATGACATGTGGTCTTCATACGTTTTTCCTTGCATTGAATAACTGACTCGAGCCTCAAGTTTTTGCTCATTAAAACATCGACCTGATCTTTTAAAGCCTTAACCCGTGACTGTAGAACTGGGATATCAGTGTAATATCTATCAATCCATGATAGCCAGAACTCACACTGTAACTGTGTGGCGGTTGCATTAGAACAAACAAGATTGTGGACTGGAGCACCCTCCATACGAATAGTAGATTCATTGCAAAGCTTGACACCAGGAAAATCTAGATTGTCTTTCAAACAGGGAGGTAAATTATCGACAAAGTTATAGGTTCGATCAGGGTATGGCTCGAATAACAAAGGGTCTTCCTCTGCAAGGAATTTGTCGATTTCAGACTCAGAACTCTCATTAACCTTGATCATATTGATCACGTTTGCATGAGAATTCATCTTGTTACGAAGACTCTGTGATATCAATCTCCCAGCCCTTTTGTTCTTAAAATTTATATCAACACTGCTTTTAGATTTCTTCCCTGTAGGTTTCTTTAAGTTTTTAACATAGTCAGTAGGATGTATAACCTGCTCATAGACCTATTGAAAAACCTTTGAATTGATTAAGGGTTTGCTATAGGGGGCCGAGACACACGCTTGGACGGGTGAGAGGGGCGTTGTAGGGTAGGTTAGGGTTTCTTCAACCATTGGCTTAACGACCTCATCAATATTTGGATTAGAGAAACCATTTCTCACTACAAACGAGTTCCAATTATCACTCTGCGATTCTAACGGATGCACAAGTAAGATTTTAATTAGGCCGTGATGAAAAAGGCTAGAGTCTGACCAGTGTTTCTTGTATCTTTTCCCCATTTTATAAAGACTCTTGAGTAAGTAATATGGCATATTCAAAGGGAAATCCATAAAACTCATAAGCAAATGAAAATGGTACAAAAATACAAGCCCGAAACGCCCCTCACAGGTAACAAATTTCTTTACCACAGCGAGAAAATCGTGCCACCGAGATTTTAGGAATGAAATGGGCATACCTTTATCACAGCTTGTTATTTTTCGAGATGTAAACAACAGGGTCCAAGGAACTTCTTCCACTTTTTCATTTTTAAACCATGTATGACCGCTTGTTGGTAACCCTGTGGCTTGACTCAGAAACTCCTCGGTAACTTCCAGTTTCACATCACCAACTTTCTCTCTACAACCATCAAAGGAGAAAGCGAATTCTTGGGCAACCTGTAAATTGAAACCCTGAAACTTCCTAATGAAAACGAGCTAGCCACTTCTCTCCAAATCTCCTCTTGCATCGTCGTATAAGAGGAGGGTTTGGATACCGTTTGGTTCAATTCTCATGACAGGAGCCATACTGGACAGGAGGGTAATCAAACAAACACAGCATACAGGGAGGGTTTGTGAAAACAAAACAGAGCCATAACCTCGAGCCCAACAATGAACGATGTAAAGACTCATACGATGGGATGGACGTTTAATTAAAATGCATGCGAAGGAGGTTTGCAAAAACCAAGGCCATCCTTAGAAATGATGGCAGTCTGCAAATAGTATGCCACCTTTGCATTCAGTACAAGCTAGGACCAAATCATTAAAACCAAAATAAGTGCACGCATCGTGGGTTTGATTACAAATTTTGGGTAAGTCAAAAATCGAAAAATCAAAAGTTTTGTAAAAGAAACGCAACCAAGAATCAAACCAAAACTATACAAAAAATCAAATCATGAGGGTCCTTTGTTCATAAAACCAATAACCTCTTAAGCATGCTTGGAGTTGAAAGGATCAAAACAAAGAGAGTAATATCTTCATGGCAAGGAATCAAAATTCCATAATAAACTATATGAACAATTTGCCTTTAATGAAATTTTAAAACATAATTGTAATCACAGTCACAAGTTTTCATGCTTTCAGACATGAAAACAAAGCTTGAATAGACAATAGGGAGAAGCGACAATTTACAACTGTCGTTTCGGAAACTGCTCATGAAGAGTAATAAAATTTCATGACCCTAGTTAGGCATCTATGTAGATCATTTAATTGATATGGGAAAAAAAAAAACAATTATATTATTGCTGCCAACATATTGTTCGAGAGAAATGATTGTAGAGGAGTGATTCAAAATTATTTCTTAAATACTTAATTTCAGTTGAGTGATTTGATCAAAAGTTAGCTTAGGAAGAGAGAGTTGAAGTGAAATAGAGGACAGATTGATTTACATCTTGATCAATGTCAACTAATCAGGTAAGATATTTACACAATAGAGAACCCTTGAACCATAAACCCTTTAACTGCTCTTTTCATACTAGACTAAAGGATCATATCTATAACACAAACCATGGTCAAACCAAAAAATATGTCATTTCCAAACACTCTTCCAATACTAAAGACATGATATGCTTTGACCAATTAATCCCTACTAGTCTACCCACCTTATTAGAGAAGCAACATAAATCAATAAACACCATAATAATATCAATGAAGAAGATGGTTTCCAACTTGAGTCTCCCCCGACAATCAATGATCAAATTCAATAATCATCAAATATGTGTAGACCTGGTAATAAGGTATAAGCTTCAGCTTGGTTGTTGGAAGACTTCACTATACCCCATGCAAAGGTTGATTCATATGTTCTTCTGGGATCAATGATTGCACCAACCAACCC